>VXAL01018910.1:345829-370013 GCA_013399475.1 Chauna torquata
TTCTTAAGCAATTTTATACCTAATTAATAAATATTTACTTTTAAATTCCACTAATGTATACAAGGACAAAAATTCTTCCCCAAACTCTAGAAACAAAATGAAAGTCCCAAGCCCTCTCTTCTCCCCCACCCACTTTTCTTCTTCTACTATCCTCTCCTTCTCCTACAAAAATAACCCAACCCAACCCAAGCCAAGAAACAACACCCATCATCCACAAAAATATTTACTTTTCAAAAAATACATAGTTTTTACCCTCAATTGATTATTCAGAATATGTCATTATACATGTGTTGTATGCCTCAATACCAGCCATTTAAAGAAAAATCAATTAAAAAAGAACTTCCACAGTTAACATTCAAAAAGTATTAAAGTTTTACTTATCTGAAACACTGATAAATTTCTTTAATCTTGTAAACACGTTTTCTCCAGCTAGACAGATTGTCTGATGATTCTAAGAGGAGAACCAAGCATATTTTCAAAGTTACATGGCACTGAAAAGAAGCTTTTATAGCAATATTCAGCATATTATTGAGGTTTGATAGTATGACACTGACAAAGTATCAAATTTTCTGTTGAAATTGTTCAGTGGTATGTCATTTGCATAAACTCAGCTTCTGGAATAAAGCAATTACAGACAAAGCTGGCTGCTGTGAGAAAAAGACAGGCAGAAGATATTTCATCTCAGGATACTCAGCCATGTGAGGACAAATGATCATTCTGCCAAAAAACATTAAAGGAAATATGTATTTTACTTTCATGTTCTTTTTACAAGTTGGAAGAATATTTTGAAAACTGAGTATATTTTTCTCATAAGCAAAATATTTTACAAGTGTTTCCCAGGAGTGTATTATTTTTCATATAGAAAGCTTTATAGACAGCTTTATTCCTTCACTCTCTTTTTCTGAAGGAAGCTGAAAAAAATGGAATGGAAAGAGTTAAAAAAAAAAAGGGAGAATTTAATTAATGACAGTATCCCAAACACATATTTTTTTTTCAGAGAAGTAATGTTTTGGGTTTATGAATCTTCTCAGAGAATTGGAAAATATATTTAAAACATTTAAGTTTTATTGGGACTTTACTTTTCAATCTTTTTAATTTTGTCAGACAAATATTTTGTCCCATACTGATAAGCTGACTGTTCCATTAACTAAACTTTTATTGATTTCTTCCACCTCAGTTTTCAACTTTTCCCTCCATAGAGAAGAAGCAGTGACAGAAGTAAGTGACTGCATCAGTATTACCATTTGCTTCTTCTGGCTTCCACTGCAGCTGTTATACCAGCCCCTAGAATGCTAGTGTCTATATAAATAATGTTTTTTTAATCTCTTAACCGACAAAGTCTCAGTTGTGGCCCTCTGTGAATGGAGCATATATAGAGTATATATATTCCATACTAGAATTTTGTTGTCTTCTTATCTTTTTCATTAGTATGTTTGTTTTTGTCTTGTGTGCTTCCTAGAGCATCTTCAGTCATTTTTAAAATATGTTTGCCGCCCCTTTCTCTGCTTTTTTCTTCTTCTAGCTTTGCTGAGTGAAACTTAACCCTAGTAACAGTCTCATTTGAATAAGGGTTTCAAACACAAGGAGCTGCATGAGGCAAGAATTAACAAGAATGAGTGCTTTTGCATTTTATTTATTTATTTTTTATGACAGTAAGTAAACAGACAAGAATTTGTACTAGAATTTAGAGTGGGGACAGACTATGACTGGGAAGGGTTAAAAACTCATAACAGTGTCATATGGGAAAAAATCTGTTGTAGGAACTTGTTGTCTTTTGCTCATGGTCCTCCAACTGGGCTTGAGCACGTGGAAATAGTTGACCAGTCATTTCAGAAGCAGCTGAAGCTCACATCACCCACCATAAAGGAAGATGTCAGGAGGTGCTGTGTAAATGGGGAGAGCAAAGTTAACTGGGAAAACTGTGCACGGATCTACAGATGTCCTGTTGCTCATAGTAAAACTTCATTTTAAGTGTATCTGATGTTGGAGTAATACTAGAATTTCTATAAGTTTGCAGACAACATTAGAAACAACCTCGAACCTTGTATCAAGTAAGTGAAGAAGATTTTTTTTTATTTTGCTCAAATCTGTTGAAGATCAATACCTTTGTTAGTGGTCACATGGCAAAAGCTTTGAAGAGTTTGCAGAAAAAATGAATTTCAAAGTGTATATCTCATAATGAACAACTGTGTGTCCATGCTAACATCTCATTTGAGATGACAGTGATGGGAATGTTGAGTTTTGAAATACAGAAAGGGAAGAGGAAAGACATCTCCCACACATGGGGAACTCATCTAACACATTCAGAAGAAGCTGCAAATCTTTTCCTTCTGAAAGTTTTTGAAAATGTATCCATCATCTTAGAGATTATGGAAAAATTGGATTCATTCCCTCATTTTCAGGCAAAGGACCTTCACTAATGACAAGAGACAGAAGTTAGCTCAGACTGTTCATAACTGGAGTGAGAACATGGTGTTGTTTACTGAAGCCTAAAAGCTTTCCCTGACTCACAACTGGATAGGCTCTGTGGTATTTCTCTCTGCATAATCTTTTATATAAATGTCTAGATTCTTCATACCACTTCCAACCTGGAAAATTTCAGAATTGTCCTTGATGTTATACACCAAGAACATGAACCACCAGTAAGAAGTAGACAGCCACATTACTTGATTTTGTTAAGTCTGATTGATAGACTTTTTCAAGAACCAGATAATACTTACAGTGGCAACATGTCACCCATTTAAGTGTTTCTATGATTTAACTCTTCTTCTCTTTGTGGAGGAGTTATTTACAGATACGCCAGAATTACATCTCATTAACAGTTCTGTTAAAATGGAATAAAAACCTACTTTAAACTCATGACCCAGTGTTCATTCTATTCAGACTGCTTACACTCTTCTCATCATAACAGGAACTTATAAGCCTTCTCTACTCATTCACAAATCTCTTCATATTGATGCAGAAAAGTCTAGAGTTCATATTCAACAACATAATCAACCAGCATATCAACCTCTGAACTTCTTGCAAATAACTAATTTAAAACTTGGGTGTTTCAGAAAGGTGAAATCCATGAAGGAAATTAGGCATTAATTAGGAAAATCTGGGGTCCCACTGCATTTGACAGCAATGTGTGTAAAAGCTTCTGTGGTTCTTCTCACTTACTGTAGATTTTTGGCTTGGCTGTTAACGTGTGGGTGTGCTTTTTTCAACAAGGGAAAAATGGCTTCATTGTAGAGAAAAACTGGCTACACGAAGTGCAGTTCAATGCACAAGTAAAAAACCTGAAAAATGTGGTTAAATGGTTCATTCCTAGTGGCTTCTGCCAGTAATAGCTACCGCTTTTAATGATAGTAAGTGCAACATTTTTAGAGAGAAGATAATCCCTAAACATCTTTCCAAATATAGATGGCCCTGTAGCCTCTTAGGTTCCCTAGCAAACACAACCACTCCAGAAACAATGGAAAGTCTCATGTCAGGGGGCAGCAAACGTGTCTTACAGCTGAATTTGAAGTTTTACATCAGAGAAACATACAAAAGGTCAAATGCCATTTCAGGAAATTGTTATGTGTCTCTAACTTCAAAGTTATCTAAGCAGTCTCACTAGGCGGTAGATGTAAAGTATCTTCCAACTATGCTGGAAAATGTGTTCTGTACTAGTAAGGGGCTCACCATTTTGTGTGTATATGCCCAGCAAAGTAGTTAGGGAGACTCCTCCCCACTTATCTCAAGCTAAATCAATTCAAATTAGATTAAATTGTTCAAATATTTGGATTAAGTTGATGGATTTTGCATGAAGTGAATAAAGCAGGATGCACCGAAACTGCCCCTCTGGCAGGTCAAACTTAGATTCTGTGCATTGGTGAAGAACTGGGGACTGTAACCTCTTCTACAAACATGGCTGGATACTGCATAAACTCTTTAATGTTACCTGTAATTTATAAATAGTACATTTTATTTATTTATTTATTTATTTATATTTAAGTTAAGTTTTGAAATAAAATACACACTCAAGAATGAAAAAAATCACTCTATGGTACCTGTTGTATTACAGTAGATGATTTTAGATTGATCTAAATTGATAGCTACTAAATTTACATACTCCACTGCATACTACTACTTGATCTATTTCAAGCTTGCTCAGAATGAAATTAAAGAAACTTACTGTTCTTGCACTGCATTTCTTGTTCTCTTTTCCTTTATGAAGGTTCTTTTCTTTTTATTGTGTGTCTTAGAAGCTTCAGGAAATATTTCTTTTGCAATATATATGAGAAAAAAAAAATCAACCAAAAACCAGAAACAAAACACAACCAAACAAACTGTGGCCTTGGTTTTCAACCGGTGCAAATCAGGCTGACTTCACCAAAGTTGAAAGAATGTTTATGTGAATTTCTTACATGAATGGGATATCTCTGGGTGATAGGAAAACTGATTTCTCCTTCCTCCTCCCTTTAATCCATTCATTTAAAAAAATCCTATAATTAGTTTATTTTTTCTGGGCAAGCAGATCTAGGAATCCTTTTTCCCCTGTACTGAAATATTTTTATTGAATCTACTTGTTCTCACAACATATTTGCAAATATTAATAAAAACTTTAGATAAATGAATGAAGTCAGTAAAGCAGATGACTGTGGAACAATACCTGCTCTTTGTCAGTATATAATGAAGAACCATTTTTATTTTTATTTTTTTTTTATGACGCAATATTCATGAAGTGGCTGCCAGCTCTGGAATAGGGAGATTTATCTTTCATTGAGATCTGTCCTGCTAATGGTTTCAGAGTCCAGTAGTAAGACATTTCAGCTGACTTGAAGTGGCAGATGTTTCTAGCTGATTTCACTGTAAGCTCAAGATGGAATTAGGGACAGTCACTATAGATGAGGGACAGAGAGGGCTTTTTTCTCTCAGCAGCTTTACAGACTGCCTTGCTACGAGGACAGCCTAGGATGAAATCTATCTTTTGTTGTTAAGCTACTAAGAAAGCTGAAGTAGGAAAGTTGAATGTGAGTGTCATGGTTTTGGCTGGGATAGAGTTAAATTCTCTTTGTAGAGGCTCACACAGTGCTGTGTTTTGGATTTTTTGATGAAGATAATGGTAATGTTTTCAGTTGCTGCAGAGCAGCGTTTATACAGAGCCAAGGACTTTCCAACTCCTTGTATTGCCCTGCCAGCGAGGAGGCTGGGGGTGCACAAGAAGCTGGGAGGGGACAGGACCAGGACAGCTGACCCAAATTGACCAAAGGGATATTCCATACCATATGACGTCGTGCTGAACAATAAAACTGGGGGGAATGGCCGGTTCAAAGGGGGAGCCACTGCTTGGGAACAGGCTGGGCATCGGTCAGCGGGTGGTGAGCAATTGCATTGTGCATTGCATTGTGTACACTTGCTTTGTATATTCCTTTACTATTATCATTATTATTATTATTATTATCATCATTATTTTCCCTTTCTTTTCTGTCCTATTAAACTGTCTTTATCTCAACCCACGAGCTTTTTTTTTCTTTTTCACGATTCTCTCCCCCATCCCACTGGGGGGGTGGGGGGGAGTGAGCGAACGGCTGTGTGGTGTGTAGCTGCCTGCCGGGTTAAACCACAACAGTGAGTAAAAGGTGTGGTGACTCATCTCTGATCCCTCAGGTTTGTAATTAACAGCTTTTAAAAATATGGATGAGTACAACTGTCTCTTTACAGAGTGTAAGCTGGCCTTGCCCTCTGCCAGCCCGGGCAATGGTTGTCACAGACAATGTTGTAAAAAGACAAAAGGAAAGCTCAGTGCTAGTGCATCAGGCACTTATCTGGGAGCATGGAGAGAGCTCATATTGCTCTGAGAAATGTCCTTCTATATTTATTTTCCACTGTGTGCACTGCCTTCTCTCCTTCTTTACTAAGTAATTGAAGGCAATACTTTCTTTCTTTTTGCAGGCAAATCCATAGTCCTCCCCCAGGTCCAAACCCCAATACTCATTGCCCTGAAGGAGCTGCCTTCTGTATTTGGAGACTGGGATTTGAGAGTATCCTAGGGGTCTTGATGGGAAGAGAAAACAAAATGGACAGCAGGGGATGGAGAAAGTGTCCCGCTTCTCTGACAGCTTCCTTCCTCCCCCATTGCTGCTACTGCTCTTTGTCCTCAGGGAGCTGTTGAACCTCTCTGTTGGGAGTCCTTCCCTTCTGCCCTGCGCGCTTGAAGGAACTTCTGATTATCCATCTACCTCCTTTGAGACTAAAAATATTTTGCTAAGTCAACAGCTGGAACACCAACATAACATAAGATGACCCCCATGGCAGAGACCATGTTTGGTGATGAGCAGACTGACCCCTCAATGAATTGTACACAATATTGGCAAAGTGTTAGGGCAAACAAAAAAAGATAGCAAAAGTTAATTTGTTAGCAAAATAGCTAGTAGAAACACTAAGTACCTTTTGCACTTGACTGTAATGTGTGATATATGATGATGATAATAAGATAAGGATCTCAGTAAAACCAAATCAGGCCCCAGATATGGTGATATTTCTCCCTAGATTTTACAATGTACAAAGCAATAGAGCCTCTCAGCTTACAGATACTGCCACTGGAAGGTGTGTAATATATAACCACACTCAGTTTGGATAGATTTTACGAGAAGCTGAAACTGTAATCTCAGCATAGAGAGCTAAGCATTTCAGTAAAAGTGTCTGGATGGATCAACAAGGTATACCTCGTAAACCTATTTTCAGCTATTAACTTTGGCTCACAGAGAATTTCTTGCTGTTTATGTCACTGCCAAAGCTTGCTTCATAACTGTTATGAAAGCAATTTTTGCTACTTTTATCAGCACTTCAACATAGTCACAATAATGGCCCTGTGCAGGAGATACTACTGCAGTACGTGAAATGTATTTTTTTTAATTGGTACTTTGTGTTGAAAATATGGGAAAAATAATTGCACCACTGAAATTGGTGATATGCAGTTATGATACTTTTAATTAAAAGAAAAAGACGCTGAGTAAGAGGATATCTTGTTCTACCTTTCTAATGTTATCTAAAATGAAAATTTAAATGAAAATTTTAAAACTCAAACCTGAACCGTAATGTCACTTAATCGGAATTGTCTGTCTTTGTATTCAGAAATATATTGGCAAAAAAAAAAAAAACCAACAAAAAACGCAGTGCAAAATTTTCAGATTTTTTTTAAATTTTATAATATTGCAACACAGTACTAGACTGGAACCATAACAGAGATACTACAGGAATTACAAACAAAAAGTGGAAAAAAGTTAGGTTCACCATTTGAGCCAGACATATTTACGCATTTTTTCAAGCTTCAACAAACTGTGTTACCTTTGACACCTCCTTTAAATAGAGGATTGCATCTGTTTTCTGGGCTTATATCTGTTTAATGCCAGATTCAGTAATATACCCAACCACTCTCCTGATTCAGGCCCCAAGTTTTCAGCAGCTTGCAGGAAAGCATCCTCGCTGACAACAAAACTTGCTCCCAAAGGCATCTGCAGAGAAAGAAAGGAAAAGTCCTGGGTGAAGCGTGGCTTTTGCAGTTTGATATTTGTACCTTGAAGGCAAATAGATGCATAGACTTAGAGAAAGTGACCTGAGTTGGAGCTTGTGGTATAACCTTATCCTTAATTCAGTATAATTCTCGAGCTTCTGGAAGCATTAAGAGCTTTACCTTGATAATCAGCTTTGGCATACTGACATCCAATACCTCTTTTTTCCTTTGTTTGACGGATGCCTCCTCCCTGCTAACAGACCTGTTAATCCACTTCTTGATCATCTGCAGAGCATAGAAAGTACACAAAACAGGGGTAAAAAATGGAGATGGAATACACATAGAAAAGCTTGAGAACTAGCATATCTCAGATTACACAGGCCATTTATAAACTCCATTAAGTTTATTGAAAATTCTTTGGAGTGTATGAGCTTCTAAAAAGAGGTAGAATGAAACCTATTTCTTAGAATAGGTCCTAATACCTAGCTTTTTGCAAGTACTGGCAAGTCATGGGTGTGCTGTGGTAGTTACACGCTTATGTCCTTGGGGCAAGGGTATAGAGATTTACAGTGTAGATTAGTCTGTTTCGTTCAGATGAAGAGACCCTGTCTGCATGTGCAGGGGAGGCTCTCCTTTAGTAGTGCTGTGTGGAGATAAGCATAGGTCGAGAAAGATCCAGAAAAAAAGAGTATTAATTTAAATGAACATGAAGAGAAGGAAAAGAAGTACATGAGAATATTTAATTACAGAATAGGTACTTTTATGCAATTTTTACTCAAATTTCTGTACTTGAAAAATATTGGAAAAATATTTTTCTTTCCTTTTTGAAATTTAATGAGCTCTGCTCATAATCAGACACTTTCACATCTTATTCAATATTTCTCATTTTTTAAATACTGGAAACTTACCCACATACTCATGAATATTTGTCAGATGAGAAAGAGCAGTTTGACACTGAGAAGAAAAGTGTATTCCTGTGCCTTTCCGCAGCAAATTTGAGAGTTGGGAAACCTGGATAGCTTAGATAAGATTCAAGCAGGCTTCAAAACATGAAGTTTTTCCTTTGAAATAAACCCTGCTACCTCTATTTCTGAAGTGCTTATGACATCTACAAGACCCTCTAACGAAAGACTGAATGACAGGGAAGAAGAGGTACAGCTAAACAGCTGTTTCTTAAACAAAGGAGAACTGCAACTTACAGTTCCTGAGAACAGCCCCCTGACCCCTAGTTTTTGTTTCTAAAATAAAAAAAAAAAAGCTAGAAATGTTCTCTACTTTCTTTTCAGGGAGTTGTCACAAGATAAACTACTCTTACCGATGTCAGATGGAAAGTCACTCAGTCACTTCATCTTTTGTTAAACTTTGCATTTTGGTTGAGCCAGAATGAGCATTAAATCGAGCACACTTAACCATTCATTTAAGAGTGGAGATTCCAGGCACATTTCTCAGGTCACTGTTGTCTTTCACATTATTTCGATTTACTAAAATCAAATATAGATGAATACCAGACAGATGTATGTGCCACTTAAGCTCAAACCTAGAACTAATGAATTAATCCAGATTGCTGAAGTAATCACTTTGAACTTCTCAGTTCTGATGTTTTACTACTGCAGTTGACAGTGTTTGTTATGTCCTTATACTTACCTTCCTCCTTACACTTTAAAGTTTGTTTTGTTGTATTTTAATCTCCCTGCATTGTTCTTTGTATGTTGAGAAAAAGAAATCATAGCATATTTTAAACAATCTAAAAATCTATTTCACTCACTCCGACCAAAGATACATGTAGATGAAAAACCTTTGTAACATTTCTTCTTTCCAAAAATATTTTGTTTACAAGTGGCTTTTTCACTGCTGTTTTATTTTTCAAAAGCAGATGTTGTAACTGCCTAATTCTCAGACAAATTTTCCTCCTCTTCACTGCTTTGAAGAGCTGAAACAGAAAAAAATAAAGGAATATTCATGCTGTTTGGAGAAATTAAATCCATATAGGGGGAAGGGTATGTGCAGCTCAAAATGCTATTCTACAGAGTAAGATATCTACAGGATATGCAACAGTCACAGCAAAAATCATGCAACCATAAAACTAATGACTGCTAGAACAAAGCTCTACTATATACTTCACACTTCTGACTAATTAAAATTTCTGAAGTCTGATTTATGACCACCAGGAACCACTCAGAGAGCACATCAGTGAGTTTTGATACACAACATATTCAATGATCATTTTATATTATCTCCTGTTATTAATTGTCAGGTTGTGATATTAACACACCATTCTAATACTACTTCCAAGTATAGCCTTATGTTTCATTTAGGTCCAGGGAGTAAGAAAATAAATCTTTAAGGGCCACTTTTCTGTATTAAATTTCCATGTATTTTTCCTTTAGGGTAGTATAATTATTTGTACTTTCAACAAAATGGGTGTAAAATACTGTCATATCTGAATTTTCCATGCCCACACTGAGGGTCTTTTTCCTCTGATTGTGTGTTTATGTTTGAAATTCACGTAAAGTCCTTCCTGAAAGAGCTGTGCTCCTCTTTCTTCCCGCATAATCCATTATGTGGAGAGTTGTGTGGCGGTGAAGATCTCCCACTGAAGGTATGGATTAAGAAAAAGGTTGAAAGCTTTGCTAAAGACAGGTGTGAATTGTACACACAGTGCAAAGATGTGGAATAATCAGGCTCAGTTATGAAAAGTGAGATGGATTGTAGTGTTTCACCTGAAATATAGTATTTATAGACGGTAATAATATTCCCAATCGTTTTATTTTTATTAGACTGCACAGTACAGATCTTTTCAGTCTCCTCTAACACAAAAGGCTATCCATTCCTTGAGTTCTCTTAGTTGCTGCTGTGTTGCTGTTCCAGTGTGAGGCCTTTTTTTGAGCATGGGTGACTAAAACTGAACATGGTACTCCATCTTCCATATTGCTCTGGTTACACTGGAAATGCAACCTAGAACTGTAGGGTCTGGAAGTAAATAGCTGTTTTTGCTGACTGTGGATCACAGCAAACTGTTCTGTACAGCTCAGACTCAAAATCTAAATATGCTTATAAAATAGAAAAAGAAATCAACAGAAATCTAATTGGCACCATGTGAAGTGGAAGGTCTGCCAAATTTCTGTTTTTGTAGGATATTTATGTGTTTTAGTTGTTCAGATAGAAACAATTAGGAAGAAAGAGTTTCATAATTTGTGGTAGGTAAGGAAGTTTCACCTGTTTTTTCTCCAGCCACCACAAAGATACAGGTATGTTTGTTTTTATTGACACAGTATTGGGTTTGCTGCACCATGTTCAGCTTTAGTTAGCCCAAATCATTTAAAAAGTTCTTTCTGAGCAAAATCAGAGTATTTTAGTTCATTACTGAAGTTCAAGGTGTCTAATTTTTCATCTGTACCAGTCTAAGTCCTCTCAATGGTCAGTGGTCCTGTGCAATGATAGTGGAAAAGAATGTATCCATTATTGATTTGTAGTAGTTTTGCTACAATATTAAAAGAGAGGCAATAACAAATTAAAGGGAAGTAATTTTGATTTTAAAATTATTTCAGATGTCATGGTGTTTCTCTTTTTCATCCTGCTTGTACTATTTTTGTTACTGAGCTGTGAACTACTCTTTGGGCTACTCCAGGACAACAGTGCTTATGCTTGCATAGTTAAGTCCTTGGGAGATTTTTTTCTTTTATGTCTTCCTTGGTTACTTGTACTATTCTTTTTCTCTGGAGTCTTCTGCAGATTTGGATTATGTTAAGTCAGTTCTGGAAAGTAAAATAGGAATAAGTGAAAGAAGTATTACATATACATTTTAATTAAGTGTCCAAGAAGAGTTCCTTTACATGACATATTTTTCTGCCTCCAATCTCCAGCACTTAGCACTGCTGACCTATGCATATATTTGATGTACAGAATAGTTAAAGAAGGATGTCTCTATAAAGGGGAGACTTGCCACTGCTCTTAAGAAATAAAGTCCCACTTGCCTATTAGAAAAGTAGCTTTTAGCAACATGGGGACTTTGGAGGAATTTGTTCATCATGAATGCTGCAGGAATGTGCTGCTTGTCACCATGGCAAGCAACGTGAAGAAGGAATAAACTCTGTCTAAATGCTGTGCCTCTTAAAAAGAATTGGCTCCGTGTATAAAGGTGACATTTCCTCACCTTTTCCTCATCTTCCTTCTGATGTCGTTACTGAAACGGTGGAGGATATTTATGAGAAAAAAATGTTAGTTCCAGATCTTCCCTTGGACGGAAGTATGGAGGCAGGATAATTGTCTGAAAATGGTGAGATAGAAAGGATCGGTTTGGGAGACAGAAGTTGCAAAATCATCAAAATTTTGAAGAGAGTGAAGAAAGTGTATTGCACTGATCAATGTTTTTTTTGAATCTATATCATTGCATTTTCATGGTATTTTGTTTTATTGTCAGTTATTTCATTTCTTTTTATCTAGTTGCTCAGAAGACTGTGATGTGTAGTTATCTTCTAGCTACCACAAGAATAGTGTCCTCAAAATCCTATTTAATAGCCAACTATCAGTAGAGACAGACTGAAGTCTGTTGACATCTCAAATATACTACGTATACATACCTACCTAATTCTGTGTATATAGAGCAGTTCTTAATACTTGACAGTACAGAGGAGCCGGATACTGAATTAATATTGCTGTAGCATGGTTAAAATAAGAGCATATAATTGCTCCAGGTTTAGAGATTCACAGAACACAGTGTTGGAAATGAACATTATGACTGTCAGGTTTGCTCTATATCCTGGATCACATTTTATGCAGTATTTTCTAATTCTGAATACCTTTTGGTTCAAGTAGAATTTGAAGGCGGTTTACTTGAAGCTAAAAGAAAATCCATCATGGGGCTTGTCCTAACAGTTCGTCACTACCCTGACAAATATTTCCATTTTGTTTCTAGTTCTAGACATTAACTCTATTTTTTTTTTTTTTAGATGAATTACTCAGCAAGAGCTAGGTGTAGCTCTAGAACTGGCAACATCTGTAAAAGATCAAGGTGTGAAAAAGAGCAGGCAATACACCGAAAGTAAAAAATACAGGATATATTGGTTTCGATCACAAACCCATTCTGAAACTGTTGTGTTTGGTCTCCATGCCATTTGAAACTTATCTTAAAACAGTATAAGCCTGTTACAGGAAATCCTGAGTTCATCATCATATCTGGTAGGTATTTTAAATTTGCTGCTAGCTTTTCATCTATGATTAATGGGTCTGTTATTTCAAATTTGATGTGTAGTTCACACAATGTACAAGTGAGTGACTTCAGTACGAACCAGAATGTTTAATAAAACATAAAAGTGAGTTTCAGCTTTACAGTTCTAACTATGCTTAGCAATTTTTTTTTTTTTTCCCCCCTACTGATTTAGATTCTCCTTGGCTTTCAAATTTCCTTTTCTTTTTTTCTTTTTTTCTTTCTTTTTTTTTTTTCCTTTCTTTTACCCAGGTCTTTTACTATCTTATAAGACAGAATATATCTTTATGCTAATATCCTTTGATATCCTTATGGGAGTTTTCTTGGTTGTTAGAATAGAAGTTCCTTATAGATTTCCAGCATAAGTGACAATCTAACAAGTGTTAACCATTCGTTAGTTCTATGGATATCAGATTTTATTAAATTCATTTGAAAGATGAAATACAAAATTGACAGTTTTTGGCAGGTTTTAATCTCTCCAGAGAAACTGTCTACAATTTTACTTGGAAAAAATATGGTAACATTTTCACAGGGATTTAGGTGGAAGCCATTGATTCATTTCATAGATGATCATTAAAGAACAAATGAGAATAAAGGCTGATGTATTTGACCATTGTTCACAGAAGTGGATATAACTTGTGCCTCAGCCACCAATTCAGAGACTCTTGCTCAGTCTCTGACTATGGCAATATCTGGCAAGTTCCACTAGGTTGAATATGAGTCAAATGAATAGGCAACAAAAGCTGCATACTGGATGACCTTACAAGAATCATAGCCAGTCATAACCAAAAAAAAAAAAAAAAAAAAAAAAAAAAGCTCCATACGGGATGACCTTACAAGAACAAAAACAAAAAAAAACAAAAAAAAAAAAAAAAAAAAATCTACCTTCTCAGTACTAGTGAAACTGCAACTAGTTTATTCTGTCCAGTTTAGGGACCCAGTCCCAAAAGGACTGCAGCTGGAGATGATCTGGAACCCTGGGCACATGGACTGTGTGATGCTGAGGGAACTGGACTTCCTCAGTCTGGTGACAGAGGCTAAGGGGTGCAGTTTAATAGCTCCATACATCTATTCAAGGGGAATGGAGTCAAAGACGATAGACTGCAAACCAGGTAGTAGCCACAAGCTTGCCCAGCTTCAGTCTGGATGTAGGAGACGCTGTGTCACTGGGAGGGGGGTGCAGCACTGGGACAGGTTTCCCAGAGAGATGGTGTGATCTCTGTGCTTTGCGGCATTTAAGACTGAGTTAGACAAAGCCATGACAGAGCTGATCTGGTGCTGGCAGCACTCCTGCTTTGAGCAGGAGGTTGATCAGAGTGACCACCAGATGTTCCTTCAAACCAGCATCCCTGTGGCTTTGTGACTGTATGATTTTGCCGCATTTGAAATAATTTTGTTATGAATGTAACATATGCTTGTGTTTTAAAATGGAAAGTGAGAGATGGAAAGGAAGAAGAAGATATTTTTGCCAAGATGTACTCAAAGGAATGACAACTGTAGATAAATTCAAATCAAGTATTTCCTTCGTACTTTTAAGGTTCAGCAGAGGAGAAAAAAAGTAACATTTTTCTTCTCCATATTTTTGGAAAATGCTAATAGAAGTGTCTACTTATATAAAACACTTCTTTCCTAAATGTTTCTAGTTTCGATTTTTTTTTTTCTCAACATTGTTAGAAAGAGACTAGAGTGGAAAGAAACCTTGAAAGTGCTTTTTTCCCTCTTCTTATGAAAGACAGGAATTTTATTAGTGCATTTAGTTCCTGACAGTCAGTGATACTTGGCCAAGCAGATAGACATAGCTACTAGCATGAAAGCTAAACAACAGATACAGGAAAAATTTAGCCTTGCTCATCTCATTGGCATCTACCAATCTACAAACAATGGGATCCACACAGTGTTTTCTTTGAAAGAGCATACGCAATCACAGATCTCATGGAGGAGATACACTTTCAAGACATAGGTCAGGGAAGGTCTTGCCAGCCCGAGATTTATTTCCACCCCAACTTTCATTTGTTTCAGCAAACTTTGTGCATTAAAATTGCCTCACTATCAGAAATTTCAAAAGGAGCTCAGATTTTGGCTTTGTAATATTAAAATTAATCTTGTTCAAGAACAAAACCCAAATTCTTTCCAAAGCAATGAGAGTAAACCTAGTAACGAAGTCATCTCTAGTTTAAGCCCATTGAAATTTATGAAGTTTATCACAAATTTTTTTTTCTTCTTAAGTTTAAGTTACATTGTTATGAGTGTTAATAGGAGTATCTCATGCTGATAGCTGGAAAACACTGAGCACTGACATATGACAGCATAAACCTACACCTGGGAACAACGGGAAGGCTCTTTTTCCTTGTCATTAACATCCATGGGACCATACAGAAAGTTAAACTATATTTTGTCAGAACATAGCTCCCTACAAACTAACAATAAAAACAAGAGAGAAACATAACACAGGAGGGAAACATTAAAAACAAGAGAGTATTTTTCAGACTTTCTACTGTAATGTTTAAATTCCTTTTTTTCAGAGCTCGATGAAGGAGTCTTCTCCGTTGAGGACACAGACAAAATCTTTTCGGGGGAGAAAAGGTTCATTGTGAAGAAAGGAAGTCCTGTACATCCTGTAGAAACTGTTTCTGTGTGCTTAATACAGAACAATGTTCTGGGAAGCAACAGACTTGATCTGACATCTCTGCTCTGAGACTGCTGTACATTACACACATACATGGAAAAGTTACTGTAAACCACACATAAACAGTGCAGACAGCACAGGGGCCGAGGGCATGCTTCTTCCTTTTCTTTTAGTCCAACAAAACTTGAACTCATCTCTGCAGCCTGCATCCCTGCACCAAGGGTATGCAATTAAATAAAAGATGTGAGGTGTGGGAAAAAAGAACACCACTACTTCCTCTTGACCTTAGGAGAAATAAACAAGCAGCTCTAGCTTTTATAGAAAAGCTGATGTACCCAGACAGCATGTTTCAGGATACCTACCAAACCATGGCATGTCAGGCTTCCTTCCTCTGGGAGACCTGGCTGGGAACACATTTACTTTCAAGTAAGCCTTGAGCTACTCAGCAATAATCTAAACTGAGGAGCTTGTGTAGCAGCCCAGAAGTGGAACCATTGTGGAGAAGAGAACTTTACAGTAAAAACAAGAACAAGAACAAGAACAACAACTAGCTTATTTGTTTTTTGCATCTCCAGATGTAGAAAGCCCCTGTGGGGTAGTTTTAGGATTGCAGTTATGCATGTCAGTATCTGACTTCCATCAACATTAATTTTTTGGATTTGATTCTCAAATCCTGGCTTAATTTTAAATGTGAACTGAAAATTAAAATAATTGAAGTCATACGTCACACTTGAATTTAACAGAGCCTGACCACTTGTAGTATCAACAAAAATAATTCATTTGGAAATGGACTAGACAAGTATTTAGTGGGAAGCAAATAAAAAACAGTCTAGCATATTAACGTAATAATAAAGGGATACAGATAAGGTTTCTTCCTTTTGAACCCTGTCAGCTGTTAACACAATATAATCCATTCAAATAAGACAGAGATAAATAACATCTTATAGGCAATGCATAATGCTGCCCTACTTCTAATGGAACAGCATAAGTGAAAAGATTTCAAAACAAATTTTAAAAACTGAAGATAAACATACTAGCAAAGCAAATAACATACCTTACAGGAAAAGAAATTGAACCATGTACAATGCTGTTTGTGTAACACATTGTGGTGGAAATAAAAAAGAATTGACGAGCTTTTATACTGCTGAAGATAGTGATTTCCAGAATTATGGGTAAAGTTATTTCGGAGTCTAAAAGAAAACATATTTATATATTATAATCTGAGAAAATATATTTTTTCAGTATTCAGAGTTGGTCTCCCTAATGAATCATTAAGTGTGGGTGATTTATAGCCTTTCCATGAAATCATAATTTTGCCTTTTTTTCTTCTTATAAAAGAATTGGTAAAAATGAGTTTTCAGCATGAAAATTGGGAACAAAATATTGTTAACCCTACAGCAGCCAAGTTTGGAGTGACAATAACTAATTTACATTACAAGATGGTACGTTTTAAGTCCTGATGCACCTGCAATATGGAAAGCGAGCAGAATTAACCTGGTTCACCCCCTTTCCTTATGCTTATATAAGGCAGAAGAAAAAGCCCCAATTTTTCCCATACCAGTTGAAATGCTAAGTTCCAACACACCTAAGGAAGGTACACAGTTAAGTAGAAAACATGCAGAACAATGTGCATACTTCTAAACTGCTGTGTCTGATTCGTATCCTCTCAAACCACAATCTAGTCATTTTTCTTGAAATTGCATTATCCTTTTGTTACAGGAAAAACTTGGATGTGATTTATCATCAAGCTGCTTACAAGTATGTTCTTGAAAGAATGTTTACTTGAAGTCGTTAAGTCTCTAAACCTTTCATTTCAACATTATTACCCCATATCACAGAGGAAAATATGATTTCCTAACAGGTGGAAATAATAATAATTAAAAAGTCTAAAATATTTAATCTCTTCTGCTTTAGTTGTCAAAACGCACCATTTGGTATATCAGAAACTATCCCATTCTCTTTAACAGTCAGTTTGGATGGCGTAGCCTCTTTTAAATGCAGTCTTGTATTTGATGTAGTTCTTGACAATGTTACTAAATAATGGTTTAGTAATAAAATTATTTAGAAATCAGACTAGAGCACCTGATGCTAGCAAACTTGATCGCTGTTGCTAGTGCCTATGAATTGGTGTTCACTCCAATGCTTTTCCAGCTACCTGTCCCTTTTTTTTCGTTTCATGCTAACTCTGTGCTCTGTTGTGACTGCTACATGCTGTACTTTGGTTGGTGTTTTTTTGGTACAGGGATTCAAGAAATAACATCAGTTTTATCCCAGCAGAATTATTAGTAGGGACTGAGTTTCAAGAAGCTGAAATGGTAGTTTTGTTTCCATTTGTGGTGCTGCCAGTTCTTCTCAGATGGCACCTCAGGATGCCTTTCCTCTCAGACATATGCAATCCTGTGTACAGGTTGACAGTGAGAATGGCCAAACATTGTTATAAGGTGTTGACTGCTGAGTGCCCCTCTTGAAATGATTATGGTGGGTTCAGCCCAGGCACAGCATTCACATCTCAATTAATTGGTACTAGCAGCAGTTAGACAGAATGACCTTTTTGTAAAGACACATAGGTCATTTAAATATCCAGAGACATTTCAGAACTTAATGAGGACTGCTTTCACACGCTCCCAGTAGGTAAGGAGGATGACAGTTTGTACGGTAGTACTTCTGTAACAACACTGCTACACGATCCCTCAGATCTCACGTTGTCTCCCTTTCTCATTACCCTGTAAGAAGCTTCTCAACGTGAAAGATGCAAGACTGACTGCAAGTCTAAGAACTGCAGCCAAAAGAGCCATATGCCTAAGAATGTTTGTAAAGGCTCTTGCACAAGAGTTTTTCTTTAAGGGGAAACAAATCACCTTAGACCATCTCTAAGCAGTAGACTGCCAGTCAGCCAACAAGTGGCCTTGGCAGGGGAGATCTGAGACAGAGAGAATGCTAACTGTAACCCTAACCCTAAACCTAACTCTCCCCTCTCTTACAAAGCTAAGGGAGAAGTTGTGCTTTGGAGGAGCGTTTTAGGAGTGGTCCTGGTGTCTAGGAAAGACAAGCCAATGAGAAGGCCTGTAGGCAGTGGATGGAATTAGGGGTCAGGCAGATACAGGTGGAATATCTGAGATCAGGTGGGTTTAGGTCTGCTAAACAGTGTGGATAAAGGTTACATCTGTGGCACGTGTGAAACTTTTTGAATTTCACATCAGCAGGGCTTTTGTTCCACATGTACTGAGCGTGCAGAACGACCCCTTCCCTCAGTCACTCTTTTCCTGAGGTTCACAGAGACCAACTGATATGACATAATTGTTATCTCTACCTCAACTGGGATTTTGCTGTAGTGTGGGGTGCAACTGCTTGTAAGAAGGCAAAAGGAAAAGCAACATTCCTCATTTCTGTCCCTTCTCCACTCCTGGTAGGAATAAAGCTCTGCCAAGCAGCATTGTCAAACGCTGGACAGCTGGCTGCTCTTTTTGCCATTTACAGCAGGACCATGCAGTGGGAGACTGGACAGTACACAGCAACACAGAGAACAAACAGCTGCTGATAGTACTGTGCATATCCACCTTTGACATCACTTGAATCTGTACACTTTACAAATGCATTACCTCCAATTCATGCTATTGAACTTCATTACTGCCATATAATGCACTTCAGAACTGAAGGGATGACATCAAACCTGATACATGACCATAATATATTCAACCTAAAACCTGTTCATTAGGATCACCTTCTCCTCCCCCAGTTTTCTCACTCATTGCCCATGGACAACACACTTGCCTGTGACTTCTGGTGATTGCATCACTGCTGTAACTCACACAGTCAAAAGGCAAAGAGATGAACTGTCAGGTATAACAGATTTCACCGTTCTGAATTTATAATACGTTACTCCTATCAAATATGAAGAAAAGCTAGCATCAACACTATGCTGTAATGTTAATCCCTTTGCCAGAGGTTCAGCATTGCGCCTGCCCTATGTTCAGTCGTGCTGCACAGAGGCATCAGCTGGGGCTTCAACTTAACTGACTTTTAGGCCATTTGCAGAACTACCACCAACTGATCTCAGTATCAAACGGAGTGTTAAAATAGCTGTGTACTGCGATGCCTTTTACTGTCCTCCAAAAGCTATTCTGCCAATGGGAGGGGGTAAAGGGCAGGTTTACAGAGGTGTTGATGTTATTCAGCCTTTCTCGTGCGAGACCTAGGAGAATACTTTTCAGTGTCAATAAAGGCATGCTATCTAAGGATTACGTTATTCAAGGGACTACTCAGGGTAGTGGATGCGTCAGTCTAGATATTTTGCATAGTGATTGGTCTCTCCAATCTCCTTTTTAATTAAAGCACTATTTACCACTTAGTGTAGATGTAGTTTGTCCAAGCTGCAGCTCAGACACAGCTGACTTTTCTGTTTTCTGCACTACCTGTGCTGAAGGTGCCCAGTCTCTCTTACTACCTGCTCATTTTTCTTAGGACGAGCAATTCCAAGAGGACTCATGGACTTCTTGCTACTATGCCAAGCTAAGTAGGAGAAGCTATCAGGACTGTATTAAAAACTAGGCAGAAAGGGGCAGATTTTTTGAAGTATTTAGGTGTTCAGAATATGTTTTAAGAATTTGTTCCTTATTATTCAAATGTGGGACCAATGTGCCTGAAGCAGTACAAACATACTGAATCTGTACCTCCACATGAAAATAAATATCAGTAAATACAGTTTTGTAATCCTAACAGTCACATAAGAAGTTTTGGCAGCCTGTTCCTGTTGAAGGATAAGGTCTCCCTGAGGGTTGTTTGAAATGTCAGTTCTAAGAGCTGTATCCTATCTGTATCACAATTAGTTTATAACATCAGTAACCATGACTTACTAAAACAACAAAATAGTCAACTCAGTGGAGTAGGAGAGGAAAGGTATCCAAACAGCAAAAAATGATGGTAAGTTCAGAGGAATCAATGTTGCCACCACAATCTCAAAGAATATTGAGGTCCTTGAGAGGTCTGGTGAAGGCAAAGCAGGAGGAAGAGATTATATTGCCATTTTCTAATATCAGCTGTTTTGGTAGTCCATTTAAAGTTGGATCTGGACCATGCTCTAAGGAAATGTTGCAAGGTGGAGTTGTCCCTGGGGCACTCAGCAATGCCTTAATTCAAATTTAGACATGGCACTAAAATTCCTCTGAGAGGACTTTAAAACATGTGTGAGGAAGTTTTTGTCTCACCCTAAATATTTAGTATATTAAAATCTGTGTTGTAGTTGATGATACATGCTTTTTTCTAAAGTAATGCCAAAATACATTTGATGTGACATGCATGCATGCAAATGCTGGAATACTTATTTTCTGCAAAAGACACCTGATGTGACATGCATGCATGCAAATGCTGGAATACTTATTTTCTGCAAAAGACACCTTTTACAAAATGTGGGGTTCAGTTTTGCCTCAGGTTTATGCTCTCATTTGAGGACATATGTAGATTTGGGATTAGCAGTCTTTATATATATATNGGTTTTGCCTGCCATGTCACTTAATGTGTGGCAAGATTAATACCTTTATCCAAAATTTTGTTGCTAGTCACATGTTGTTCAGCAGGTCTGCAGTGTTAACTCCTCTCCACAGAGTTCACACTGTCTCTCACCTTCTTTTAGGCTTTATCCACAGTTCCCCTCTTTGCTGAATGACCTTTTTCTGCTCCTTTGATTCTTTTATTTTTTTCTTATATTGCACTTGCCAATGTCTTCCTCTCCATAAGCCTTTTGTCTTTTCACTTGCCTTTCAGTAGTTTCTGTTTCCCTCTCTTCTCCTGCCACTCCCTTTTCTTTTTTTTCCTGTGGGCTTAAAACATTCTTTACCCTGCAGATACAAATTTTGAATTATTTGAGAGATCATATTACTAGTTGCAATACAGTGCTTTATTGCAAAGCAGCCAATTTGTTTTTCATCTGTGTGTCATGCCGTAATACACACTGTGTGAAAACAGCTCCCAAGTCCACCTAATTTATAATTTATATTCCCTGCTGTATTTACAGATGAAGGGAAAAAAAACCATACTATTAGACAATCTTTAAAGTATGTTTCCATTTTTGTTTGCTGTTCTGCTTGTGATTATTTCTTTCATAATCTTCTCATTCTGCTCCTTCTGTTTTTCTTCCCTATCTCTTAAAACACCATCTTCCCTATCTCTTAAAATGCCTACAGTATGTAGTAATAACACTAATGCTGTTAGGGATGACCAAGTTTACTGTATAGATATGATCCAAACAATTTTTTATATTGGTTAGATTAGTTTTTCAGTCTCCAAAAGAAAAATCATTGATATTTTCAAAAACAGATAGGCAGCTCATCAAGCCATGTTTTCAGAAGCATGCTGTACATAACACCTATACCTCACACACACGTTTCCTTATTTTAGAAGTTCTTTTTATTTGATTGCCCACAATGGTCACTACATGCTCCTTACTTTTCCCTTCTCTTTTAAAACTCAGCGTCTAAAACTGAACACCATCCTCTAGATGAGGTCTGCCTCAATTCAGGGTCATTAAAAAGATTTTTCATCATCTGTCTGACCTTGTTTCAGAGGCAGACTCCTTACTTCTTTGTAAACTGTACTGGACAGCTATTAGCCACTCAATAGATGATCAATTCTTTCTCTAAGACAACAGTGTCTGACCAGTTAACTGCCATTTTGTGGTTAACATTCCCTATTTATGAGAACCATGTTAAAGCTATCTTCTTATAATTCAAATCTACAGTTGCAATAGTTTATGGCTGAAAATTTCATGCAGGTGCAGTAAATCTGATACAGTCAATATACTTACTCTTTTGATTTATTTTAACTATGTACATCAGCATATTTTTAAAGATTTCAATGAAAATGTAGAAGATGGACTCTGGGGTACTCTCAGGGATCCTAGTTCCCCACTTGTTGAGATTGAGTAGCTAGGTGAACCTTAACCTTCTCACCTGCCCTCCTTGGTTTCCCACCAATGGAAATGGAAGCCTTGGGAGACTGGAGAGAGAGCACTCTCCAGTGGAGAGTGTTAGGAGATTTCTGCAGCATGCGGTGCAACCTGCAAGTGGCAGAGAACTTCAAAATTCTGTATTTTAGAAATAAATTAGGGGATCAGAAGCACACATATGAAGGCTCATTAATTCTCCAAAACAAGGAGGAGTTGTCAAGCATATTTTTCTATGTTCTGATCTTATTGGCTAGATTAATGCCCAAATTATTCCATCTATAACCCACTTCTCTTTCAATGTTAAAGTTATCTGGAGCGGTTTCAGATTAGTTGACAGGAGGATGAGAGAAGAACAAAATCAGTCAGAGTTTAAGAAAAAGGACAAGGAAAATCCTGCTTACAGTGATTGCTTAGATAAATTGAAAAAGAGAAAGATTTCTTAGTGGTGAAGTTCAAATAATGACGTGGCTGGCTGTCGGTACAGCTTATAGCCTTTGTCCCCCTTCACTTTCAGTGACTTAATGAAGGCCCAGAGCTCTAAGACGCACCAGCGTATGGCTCTGCTGAGTTCAAACCATGTGTTTCTCCTGGTAGACCTTGTCATAAAGTCACAGTAGTGTATTAGTGCAAGTGCTCAGGAGGGACAGTTAATCTCACCGCTTTAACTGCTGAAGAGGCACTAATGGCAAATTAATAAGAAGCTTACTGTTATTAAACACCTGTGAGAAACCATTTCAGACAGAAGAGAGTTCTGCATTACTGAGGCCATAATCCTGTATCCACACTTCCTGATGCTTTTAGGGGAAAATCCAAAGCAATTAAGGGTCATATTTTAATAATTGTTGTATACTTCATTTCACCTCGTAGCAATCTCAGAATATTGCATAACAAACAGGTAATCATGAAATAACCATGAAAGTTGATGGTCAAATAGACAAGTCTTACTTGACAACTGTATTTTGTGCATTCAGATTTCCCTTTTGCTGCAGAGCTGAATTGAACCTTATGAAAGGTATCTGATGGCTACAATGACAGAAAGAAAATGAGGATTCTTCTGACCTGATGCAAACTGAGTTTCTGGTTAATTGTGCAGCCTTTGGTAAATCACTTTAGGTGTGAGGGAAAAGATTGAAGGCAGACAGACAGCTACAGAGAGCCCTTTTATGTACTCTGAATAACAATGGCATGAGCTAGGTCATGTCTAGGAGCCACAAGATTGTATGTTGAGACAGAATTATGCCCATGCTAATATGACCACCTGATAGACAGAGGTTACTAATATGGGCATGGCCAAGTGCTGCAACCTCCCAGTGAGCTCTGGATCACAGCTAGCTTGAAGCATAGGCAGAACTGTCAAGTATACACTGAATCATATTTAGCCTCCAGTTTTGAGTACCTATGTCATTTAATGGGTCTGGTCTTCTGTGTCACTTCCTAATAATTCCTTAATAACAATGTATCGTTAACCATTTACACAAAGGAAGATAAATAATGTCATGTAATTTACAATCTTCTAAGAGAAAAAGCTATTTAAATCTTTTAAATGTTCAACTTCTCCAAACATAGCCCTTTTTTTTTCATAGATCATCCCCTTGCTCATGTAATGCTGCAATAAGGGTCAGCAGGCATTTCCAAACTAGAGGTTTCTTGGGAGAAATAAGACAGAAGAGCAGACAAATTTTGTCTATGAGGTTTCCCATACTTTGGGGACTCCTTTAGTTGTTCAGGCCACTCACTTTTAAGCATTTATTATTGCAAAGTCCTTTTTTTCTTAGTAAGTTCCACTACCAGCAAGGAAAGAGTAGGTTAAGAATTGAGATATTTTTGCCTTTTCTATATTTTGCTCAGTGGGATACAGAACATTCAAAGCATAAGATCATTGTAAATTGATAGAACTTAGTAAATGTTCAGTGAAGAAATGTAATTATT
>VXAL01018910.1:374530-391217 GCA_013399475.1 Chauna torquata
TTTTTTTTTTTTTTTTTTTGGCATATACATACTTCCACCTGTTAAAACCTGAATGTATAGGTAGTCTAGCATAATAAAGACCAGAAGAAAAGCACGTTTAAAAGACAATTATGTCATAAGTTTAAACATAAGCTCTACTATAAATATGTTTTTTTTTCTGTAACTTCTGAATCATATTTCTTCTGAGATTTTCATCAATAAGAGTTTGGAAATTCTGACAGGAGGGGAGTAGGTTTAGAATTAAAATTCTGTGTGCTTGAGGATGAGCATATGGATTTTATCAGTAGTTCTGTTGTTGTGTAGTCTTCACAGTGCTTTCTGAAGGACTGCAATGATGCAGATGCCAAATTTAAGTCTGCTGAAATTGGATTTTTCCTTTGCTATTTGTGGAAATGCAATTAAATAGGACAATACAAAGAAAATCCTATTCTTTATGAGTGTTTTTGTTCTGGTTTGCAGTTTCTCCTTCATTCCACAAAATCCTTTACTTTTCTGATCAATGCAGGGTCAAATAAAGACAAGCAACAAGAACAACTCTGAAATGTGCCTTTGGCATCATGGAAACTTAAATGATGCAGACTTCTGTTTGCCTGAAATACTGCATTCCAAAATGAAAACATAAAGTAGAATAGGAATGACATGCAAATTGGAAAAATCAGCAGCAGTTATGCTTACATGGTACTAAAGATAAACAAACTGCCTTATTTGTATTCTACAGCAATGGGTTTAACTGAAAACAACTTTTTTTTTTTCTCTCTGAGAACTTACAATGGAAAGTCAGATGAATCTCAGTTGGGATTTGGGAAGCACAGAGTAAACTAAAGGCAGGAGTTCTTGTGGACTAGAAACATACCTTACTGCAAGTGGCTCTTTGATGTTGAATATGTGAATATGTGAAGCAAGGAATTTTTAGGAAAAAAATACACAATAATAATTTAAAAGACAAAATAATCACTATTTATGTTTTGTATCACTGAATTTACCACGATATGGTCAAAATTTAACAATGATTGAACCTGTTTTAACCGGAATCATTATCTTTTGATACATTTATTGAATTGTGTATTCAAGGAAACAGTATTTTCAAGCAAGTATTTAAACACAATTGAATTATTACCAGAGCTGGGTTAAAATTTCAAATGTTTAAAATTTTATTGCTTTGTGGCAGGGGCCAGGGAATCAGTATATTGCTCATGACCTCAGAAATGAACAGTGGTCCTAAATAACAGTAATTTTGTCTTGTTTTGATATCTACACTCATTTGTGAAAAGGTTGAGCAAAAAGTACAGAAAGGAAGGAATGACTGTCCCTGAAGGGCTGGCACTCTGTGGAACATGTATGACTTCAGTGCCAGAGTCTTAGTGAGATAAATGTTATGAAAAGGAATAAGAACAGTGTAAGGACAGAGAGGGGCATATATGAAAATGAATAATGGTAAGTCAAAGGTTCAGATTAAATCAGCTTTGGAAAAGAACACAATTCTAATGTTTGTGAAATATATTGCTCTGGAGAAAGAAAAAGACTTTGCAAGGTTGTAGAAAGTTTGAGTCAAGTTTTCTTTATCCCAAGACCAGCTCTTCTAATCTGTGTGCTTACACTACAGACTTCCCACAGTTTCCTCGTCACTTAGAAATTCTTGCTGTGGTCAGAATTCTCACTCACAAAATTTTATTTATTTATTTATTTATTTATTTATTTAATTTATTTTATTTTTAAATACCTTCAGTCAGTTTGGTCTTGGAAGTATAGAATAATGAGTGGTAAGAAATCTTATAACTAATCCCCCTTCTTATTAAGACTACATGATGATTTCACTGTTCCAAAGAAAGCATGAGTAATTATAAGCTATAAAACAAAAATGTTGTATTCAGTGTCCTACGCTCTGGAAGCCAAACAGATTAATGATGTACTGCCTTAAAAACAGAAAGACACAAGCAAAATCGAAACCTCTAAATTCCTGTTGAGGCTGGTTCTAAACTACGGTTATAATGGCCAATTTTTTAAACAATATAGAGCTATAATTTCAATGAGTGGTTGAACTTGCCTAATTAAAGCAGTTTCTGCTGCAGAGTATATGACAGCTGTTTGGTTTTCTAATGATTGTATAAAATATATAGGTATATAGATACCCACATCTTGCTTAAATGTTCTGCAAAAGTTAACTCCTAACACTTTGTAGGGCAAGGAAGTAACTTAAAATCTATCATTGATACTATTAAATGGACACCAATAAGCTGGTTTTAAAGTTTAAAAGCTTTTAAACTCACAAACAATATCTTCTAACAAACAAACAAAAAAAGTGTCGTTCAAGAAATGATATTCACTTTTTTACCTTTGATGATTAGTGGCTCAGATGTTATTATTATTAGTATTATTATTATCTGATTTTTCTTACATATCTGTAATTCTTATGAAACACAGTCAGGACAATAAATCTTAATTTTTGATTTTATGTCATTATGATATTTCTAATTAATAAAGTAATGGTACTGATTAGTAATTTAACAGTGACTGAATTTTCAGATTCTTGTTAGTTTTTGATAAAAACTTAATCTTAACAGGAAATATTAATAGGAATATCTGGTGGCCTTCTATGATGGAGTGACTGCACCAGTTGACAAGGGAAGACCAACTGATGTCATCTACCTGGACTTCTCTAAGGCCTTTGACATGGTCCTACATGACATCCTTATCTCCAAATTGGAGAGATATGGACTTGAAGGGTGGACCATTTGGTGGATAAGGAATTGGCTGGATGGCTGCAGCCAGAGTTGTGGGGAATAGCTCTATGTCCAGGTGGAGGCCAGTGATGAGTGGTGTCCCTCAGGGGTCCATCTTGGGACCAGTGCTGTTTAATATCTTTATCAGTGACATAGATAGTGGGATGGAGCACATCCTCAATAAATTTGCAGACGACACCAAGCTGAGCGTTCCAGTTGATCCAACAGAAGGAAGGGACGCCATCCAAAGGGACCTGGACAAGCTAGAGAAGTGGGCCCATGCAAACCTAATGAGGTTCAACAAGTCCAAGTGCAAGGTGCTGCACCTGGGTCGGGGCAATCCCAGACATCAGTACAGACTGGGAGAAGAACTCATTGAGAGCAGCCCTGTGGAGAAGGACTTGGGGGTTCTGGTGGACGAGAAGCTCGACATGAGCCAGCAGTGTGTGCTTGCAGCCCAGAAGACCAACTGTGTCCTGGGCTGCATCAACAGAGGTGTGGGCAGCAGGTCAAGGGAGGTGACTGTCCCCCTCTGCTCTGCCCTTGTGAGGCCCCACTTAGAGTGCTGCATCCAGGTGTGGGGCCCCCAGCACAAGAAGGATGTGGACCTGTTAAAGCGGGTCCAGAGGAGGGCCGCAAGGATGATCAGAGGGCTGGAGCACCCCTCCTATGAAGACAGGCTGAGAGAGCTGGGGATGTTCAGCCTGGAGAAGAGAAGGCTCTGGGGAGACCTCATTGCGGCCTTTCAGTACTTCAAGGGGGCTTATAAAAAAGATGGAAAGGGACTTTTTACAAGAGCAGACAGTGATAGGACAAGGGGGAATGGTTTTAAACTAAGAGAGGGGAGATTTAGATCAGACATTAGGAGGAAATTCTTTACTCAGAGGGTGGTGAGGCACTGGAACAGGTTGCCCAGGGAAGCTGTGGATGCTCCATCCCTGGAAGTGTTCAACGCCAGGTTGGATGGGGCTTTGAGCAACCTGGTCTAGTGGAAGGTGTCCCTGCACATGGAACTAGGTGATCTTTAAGGTCCCTTCCAACCTAAGCCATTCTATGATTCTATGATGAAATGTTATATTTATTATAAAGCCATTGGAATTATACATGTAAAACTGCCTGTAAAGTAAAAAATAAAATAAAATGAAATAAAATAAAATAAAATGTGTAGAACTACTGAAAAAATAAAATAATTATACATATAAAAATAACATATCGAACATCCTTGATTATGCAACTCTCTAGTGCCTTTTTCACATGCTGCAGAATCTTTGTATTCTTCAAAAACCAGGGATCTTAGGAGGCTACTTACATAATTACTCTTTCAATTATGACTTTATTAGTTTAAATAAACACTGATATTTTCATTTGTCCATGGCTGTACTTCAGTTGCTCATTAACACAGAATACTAGACTTGATTTATGCTAGAGCTTTGCGCTCTCTAGAGCTAGGTAGTGGCAGTGAATGAGTGTGACTTCTGTACTGCTGCAGGTTTCTTAAAATAAGCAATTAAAAAGAATTACCCAGAAGAATCAGGGGACTGCTCATGTGCTCAGCAGAGTAAAGGGTAGATCTTCATTAATTCCAGTCATGAAGGCAAAAGCCTTAGCTGGTGACTGAAAAATGAGATTTTGTGAGTTATTAGTTATGTTGTATTGTAGAATTAAAATTAGCTATGTGAATAGTCTCAATCTTCTAGATTCCTTTGCCCATACCAAAATTTATGACAGAGAATACGTTCAACCTGCCTCTTCTGCATACGCCACACCACTTTTCTCACACTCGTGTTACCTTGTGATACAATCAGTTACTTAATCCATCACAGTTTGGACAAGGTGGATTTGTTTAAGGAAGCAGGTAGGCAGACATAAGAGGCTAGATATCAGATTGCATATGGCATGAAACAGTTACCCAGTTATGAGCTAGAAATAGTACAAAATGGCTTGCAGTAAAGTTTACAAAGATCAATATAAAATCTATCATTAGGCATTATATGACAACATTGGATTAAATCACTCTGTAGCTTGTAAGGTAAAGACCTGGATGGATGACTCAGTGACTGTGGGCTACTGTGACTCATGCCCTTCAGACCTGCACAGTGTGTTACAGACTCCAGACTCTCGACAAAAGGCAGACAGGGCTTCATTTGTCTAACTACAAATAGGAAGCCATGCTAGGGGTCTGGCTAGCTAAAACATTTGCTTTTCATGAACAATGGAAATCAGAGCTAACATAGTTCTTTTTGTTTATCTCACCAGTGAAGAAAGATTAATATTGGACATCACTGACACCTTCCTAGACATGATGTAAAGCATTCTTTATTGGTCATGTTACAGCACAAGCACCAGGACGGCCAAAGTCTCCTGGCTTTCTGTCTTCAGACTTTCTGAGAGATCCCATACATTGACAGTAGAGAAAACAAGTGATCAGATCCAGTATGGACCTATTTTGCAAATACCTATGAATCTATAGCTATCCTATGTTCCCAGAGGTTGGTGTACACCCATACACAAGAATTCAGAACATCCTATGTACTGAACTGGTATTTGTGAATCTCAGCCGTGTGCTACACATTTTTGCGGGAGAAGGAGCACTGATGGCTAACTCTACCTTTCTCCAGGGTGTGGGAGCCTGCAAATATCCATTTTCATTTTCATCTTGTCTATCATGTTTGGTGGCTGTAGGCAAGCTGGTCAACTGCTCTGGATTTGAGAGATGATAAGCATGCAGACAGCATACATACATACTTATTCTGTCTGGTTGGTGATTCAATTAGCAAGCTGCTGTGATGTGCCGTACCAAAACACAAGTACTTAGATATGCAGGAAATTCCAGCAATTACAGGCTGCAGTGGCATATCTTCTCAGTGGTGGTGGCTGAGAGCACAGCAAAGCTGGTTGCACAGAGAATATTGAACTCAGGTCAAAGTCTGCAAGTGCTTGTGCAGCACTCATGGACAAATCTGAAGATACCTTAAAGAGTCCTGAAAGCTCCAGTACAAACACTCCGGCTAAGACTTTTACACCTTCTAATACTTTGGTACAAGACTGTGGAATGATTTTTTTCCTAATAGCTAGGGTTTAGCGCAAAATTCACCACTCTCTGGTCTCAGAATGAGGTACTGCTCTTTGACCTTGTCAAAATATAGTAAATATATTGCAAACTGTAGATTAAAAATTAATAGTACTTTTCCCCAGCACAAAACATCTTAACCATGCAAGGTGTTATTCTGTACATGCTGTTATCCTGAAAGAATAACATAACAAATGTGATATGAATTACGCAGTCTGGTGTAAGCATCTCCACTGGAAGGAGAGAGATGCAGTCACTCTCCATAATTCCCTAGAGCGTCTGTTGGCCAGGCCTGGTCTCTGTCATCATTCAAAGTTAAAATGTTATCTTGCTCACAGAGTGCTTACAAATGTCTATACAGAGAGCAAGGGCTCCTTTTGTGATGGACTTTTCTTCTGTACTAGTTCACATCTTGGCCCCTGTTGCGCAGCGTTCTGAGCCATTAGCCTGCAGAGTTGTGGCATGATGGGCATACAGGCAAGCAGTGAGCAAAGAAGTGTCTAGTCTGTCAAACAAACGTAAATTTGAGTTTTAGGTTACAATTACAAATGACTGGCATGCAGAAGAATAGTTCTTACTAGCTCTTACTTGTTAAATAAAGCAAGCATGCGTTCTTATAAATCCCATTAGACTGACAGTCATGCCTTACTGGTGACTGAAAGAAGCTAAATGCAATTGTAATGGGACCTGATAAATCTCACTTCTAAGTATGTTTTATTACATGCTGAAATATCTTGTATTAAACTAAACAATGAGGGACGTAATTACTTCAAAGCCTGTTGATTCATTATGAGACAATAGCTTTTAATATGGTATTTGGCAGCTGACTCATCTCAGGACTCATCTGGTGCCTTACATAACATAATGCTGGGATTGAGACACAGCATAAATCATGTAGCCCTGAATCTCTGGGAAAAATACATTCACTATTGTAATTAACAATAGGTTGCATAGAAAAAAATCAATATCAAACCAAGTATCATTTTCCTATTCACACATAATAAAACACTGCATACACAGTTATATTTTCTGTTATTGCTCACAAATTTCCTTGCTATTTTTTATATCAGAATTTCTTTCCAGCCCTGCCACCCCTCATAAATGAAACAGCCGTATAGGCAGGTAGTTTTCACTTACCAAATTAGAGCTGAGCCCCCAATATTGTTTCACCTGCTGTTATAATTAGGCCCAGGAGAAAAGAATATAGCTGTTTTCCTTATCTATCATTGTGTCATCTTATTTGTATTAAAACAAGAAAATATTACAGTTGTGGAGTATTGTTATGTAGCAGAAATTGGCAGAATCCATAAGGCTCAACACGTATTGACCCTCTGACCTGCTGTGCTTTGACATTTCACCTCATATGGCATTACTCCACACTTATTACTATTTAAAATGTCTTGAGTGTGCCTCATGCTCTGCTTGAGACTAAATCCATTTGAAACAAACAAAAGGATCCCAGAATAACAGAGTTTGTTTTATCTTCTGTTCTTAGGTTGTGTATTATAAATGACTCTTATGCCACAGTGTTTCTTACATGAAGAGATAAGAGAAGAGAGGAATACTTTTGCAATAACTCCTGAGGAATACACCATAAGAAAGCCTGAATCCCAGGCTTTACTTGCCCGAGCTGTGTTTTCATATTAGCTGTAGGCTTGGGCTGGTATTGCAACCCAAGATCCCTGGCTATCCTTTGTGCCTGCATGTTGGGTCTCACCCTGATTCTAACCTCCTGTGAGCCCTGGGATGGTGAGTACAGGAGGTGTGGGAGGACAAGGGAGGGTACCTGGCTCACATCACTTCTGGACCTGCAGACAGTACATGCATGACTGGACTGACCTGTGTGGCTAAATATGCCCAGGTGTGGCTATTAATCATCTTCCTTTAGTGTCTCTGCAAGACAGGGAGGCAATATCTACCACTTCTTTTTGGAGAGTAAACACAGTGGTGCTAATTTATATGTACTGTGCCTACAATAAAGGGAGCTACACCTGCACTGAGGTCTGCAAGACCTCCTGTAATAGAAATGCATAGCAAATTGAATAGAACAACCAATATTTTGGGCATTGGGTAGAGTGTCACAAATGAATTATATATCATCATCTATATTAATTTCTTCAATTGCCAATAACCTCTACCTTATTTCAGTTATTTTGCCTTGTTTATAGCAAAATCAGATGGAAAATTAAGGAGAAGCTGCAACGGGCAAATTGTATATTACTTCCCTGTTTTAAGGCGACATATGTTTTCTACTGAGACTGTAACGACTCATTAACAGACTGAGTGCTGCACTGATGGTGAAATCCAACATGTTCATAATGCATGAAGTTGTCAAAATTCCTCTCTAAACCAGGCTATTTCTGGGAAGATATTAATTGCCGTTTAAAATAGGTACTCCTACATTAAAAAGATTCAACAAATCTAGCTTTGAGGGATTTTGGTGACTTCCCAAGTAGTAGTATGAATATTTATCATGTCTGTATTTATTCCCTGAAGTTGAGCAATCCCTCAAAACACTGAAATAATAAAAACTAAGAATGGTCATTTACTGTAATCTGTGTGTTTGATGCTGTGTAGGCCACAAACTTTAAAACAGCCAGAAATTCATTTACTATAACATCTTTTTATGTTACTTTGGCAGTAAAAGTATTCTTAAGATGAGGAAAACTTTACTCTTACTTACCTTACATTTTTTTTTACATTATCAATACATTTTAAAGGGCCAAAATTTAATGTTAATGATTCTCAGTGACCCAACCGCATAACAAATATTATTGCTATGCTTCATTCTGTTAAGATATGAACATTTTTCATAACACATTTTAACTGATTTAATTTTCTTATGGTGACAGTAAGTGTTTGCAAGGTAACTGTTAACACTTCAATAGACATTAAGGTGCAGAATTCAAAATTGCATAAAATGTCTCCCATCCGTGCAGCTTTTTTACTGCTTTGTGCTAATGAGAAATCCATGTGGAAGGGTACTGCAGGTGGAAGCAGTGCAAATTGCCCTCCGATGTAGAAGACAACAGAGAATCAAGGTCAACAGTCTGTTTCTTTACATATTTAAAATACGGAGGGATTTTAAATACCTCCAGGAGCCCAAACTTCTCCTGTGTCCATGCTGCCTGGACACACACAGACCAGCACAGATCCTCAGTATTTCCTGAGCTGTGGAGCTGGAGTGGCTGACACTTCCTTGGAGGGATGGACCACGCACCAGGCTACAGTGCACTTTGGCTTATTTCAGGGCTTCTGCTGCAGCTGGCCCATGGCTGCCCTTTTGGAGCCACCCCATGACTGATTGTAGGCTCAGAAAATACTATAGACTTCATCTACTCCATGGCTTGTACTCCCAGGGACTCTCGAAACATTGCCTGAATCTAAACAAAAGCATGCTGTCTAGGTTATAGAAAGCTGCTGGGAAATAAAAACATATACTTGCTGGAAAGAAGGTTAATATGATATTCACTAAAAAGTATGTATAGGGAGGCTCACAACATGCAGTCAAGAAGAGGGACTTTGAACACTGTGTAACAGAACAGGGATACTGTAGATAGGAAAAGGAGGATATGACACAAGTGAGAATGCAGGAGGAATTGGTTGTTGATGAGAGTGAAGCAAAAATGCTGGAAGGTTTAATGATAATATTGATAACATATTAATAACATGTTTTGAAGAATGCTGAACATTTTGTGTAATAAAGTGAAAGGACAGCAGCATAACTGACTAAAGGTGGGAGAAATGGCAGATATTTAGAAAGGAAAATATCTTCTCTCAGACCAACTGCTGGAAAAGACAAGATTTTGGAGACATGAGGTCTTCATCAAAGGGAAGTTTTGAAGTCTTTTACTATTTTTTTTTAAAAGAACAATTATCAGTTGTTTCTCCGTGTACAATAAAAAATTGATGATAAAAATCTACTTAGTGAGCATCAAAAGAAATTAGTTAGTAGGGAAAAACAGATGTCTAACAAAGAAGTGAAACACTAGAAGTGACACAGTGACTCTGAATCGCCTTCTTTTGGAGGTTTTTTAAAAATAAGTTAGACTAACATATAGCCTCTCTATCCAGGACAGTTTAGGTATCTTTTTTTATCTTTTGAACTAATAGCTGTTACTTGCTGATTTCTGGGAATTTTACCACCGTCTACTGGCAGGAAATGAACTGTGGTTTAAACTGGAGTGCAGTCCAAATACATCTCATTCTTCTACATACATACAGATGTAATAAATCTATTTCCCCTTGCTCTAAGTTTTCATGTTTATCAGTCTATGGAGATATGTTCTTTCCTTTTAACAGGCATAAGATGATTTTAAATTACCAAAAAATAACTCATTCTTTTTCTTCATTCAGCAATAAAGGAGGGGAGAAAAAAAGAATTGGGTAGCTCTCATAAAAAAAGGGAAAACTGCAGGGTGCTTTTGGATTGTAAGAGATCCTTTCATTACCTTGTAATTCATGGACACTGGTTAACATTATTCAGTGAACCAGAAAACTGTGATAATTTATAAAGAGTTCTCAGATCTGTCCTGCACATCCAGCTACACTTGCAGAATTCAATCTATTTGTACACATCATCGATTTTACAGTCTTTAAGGTCACTCATGAGTTTTGAAATAGCTGCTTATGGTCAAGCAGCAAGTATGTGGGGACTTTGGTGTTCTCATTTCAGTACATGTAGACATGAACTAAATTTCTCTGGAAAATTTTTAATGCCATAATCTACATGCCAGAATTGGAGCACTGTTAAATTATTTAAAATAGTTGCCATAAACAAATGAAACTTTTATAATTACGTAACAAAACCTAATCCATCAAAGTGAAAGTCAGTGTTCTTCCAAGGGTGTGCTCATTCTCAGGTAAAAGGCTATATGTTGCAAAGGAGGGAACAAGTGGTAGGGAACTACCAACTTTCCAGGATTGAAAAAAGAAAACAAGAAGAAATAAAAGTGAGCCTGACATCCTGCGGGAAGAAAGATCAGCCTTTTACCTAAACTGAAGCAGTACAGAAGATTCCAGTAGGAGATATGTCATGGAAGAAAATCCAAATTAAGAGTAAAAAAGTAAACCTGCTTTATTTTGTTTCATAGACTGAGTCTTTCTTTGCTCTCTGGGATAGAGTGAAATGCCTGAGGGGATCTCCGTTACTGCTTGCAGAACAGCTTCTCCATTATTTCAAGACTCCCCTCAGAAACTTCATTTTGTTATTTTAAAATCATAGGATGTGTGTATCCCACACTGCAGATATCCTGACTGATTACAAAAAGCAATCCCTAGTTATTGCAGAAAAAACATCCAAGCAAAAAACCAAAACCAAAACCAAACCAAACCAACCCAAAAACAAAAACAAAAACAAACAAAAACCACAAACAAAAACAATGACAAAAACCCAAGCTATACGCATGCATAAGGAAAACAAAAAAAAACAAACAAAACCCCCCAACAAAACAAAACAAAAACAAACAAAAAAACCCCACTATTTTTCTGCTCACAATGAAACTCTTGCAGACTCCTGCCCCTCTACTGTCTTTACCAGGACAATTTGCACTAAAGCCCAGGACTTCTGACTACATGTAATGATTCCAAAATTCAGAAAGGTCATGGAGGAAGACCTACCAGAAATCTTTACCTGAGGTCACCAAAGCACTGCGCATGTTCCTCTGCTGAAAGGAACACAGCAGTGCTTGATATATGGATAAGGCACAAACCATCAATGCCCCTAGATACTTGTAACTTAAATCCTAAACTCTAAACTTCACTTGAGATCAGCAGGTACACAATACATCACAGAAATTTTGAGCAGAATCTTCCCTTTGACTAACGTCCTTCATTTGTTCCAGCTTCAGTGTAGGACGCATTATGTGAGCCCTCACTCATGTGAAAGTGCGCTAGGAGTCCAGCCTGGGCACCACAGGCACAAGCCAACCTTCACTAAAGAAAATTCTTCTTGGCCTGGTCGTATGCAAATCAAATAAAGCAGAAAGGATCACTACTGATTTTTCACTGTCTGACAGGATTCCAGACTAGGAACTGTGGCTCACACATGCAACTGAACGCATTGATCATAAAGGTGGGTGTACTTTTAATCAACTTTTCCAGTGAGAATCAAAAAAAAGGTCCTACTTTCAGTGTCAGAGTCAGTTAAAGAATAGTTTTGTGTTATATACGTCCCAGTTACCCACGATTATAATCTGATTACACCATTCAGTATGGTACCCGACAATTTATGACTGATTAGAAAACTGATACACAACTCAGCCACGTATTGTATAGGTAGACTCAATGTGTGCCCAATTTTCAGGCTCCATGTTTAGATGTGCCTGAGCTGGTGTTACACATGCCTGTTCCAGTTCTTTCACTGATGGGTGATGGCAGTAGTGCTCTGGACTTTTTGCTTTCTAAAGCTCACTTCTCTGAGCCACTGAATGACAGGAGCAAGTGTAGGTGCAGAGGGCAGCCAAGTGGAGATAGATGTGCCAACTTTCTTCTTCCAGCTGAGGTGCAAACTGCATGGGGATAGATAGGATGGTCTATGTTATGAGATGGGGAGATGTGTTGGCTGTACGTATCCTCCTCTATACACCCCTGCCATCATTTCTCTGGATGCATCCAGTCATGTGGCTTCATCAGTCTAAACCAGATGAAAACTCAAGTTACAGCCACGGAATGAAATCTCATTCCTGCATAGAATAAAATTGAACTCCTCAATATTTTACAACACCTGTAGGTTAAGAATCTACTTTGCATATTTTGAATAACAGCACGGCAGTTAGTGGTTTATTGTTGTTTCAGGTCATAAAGCATAATTTAAAAATGCAATTTTATTGGGAATACTAAAACTCAATAGATTTTTCACTGGGGAGAGAGTAGATTTTAATTTCAATTATCCATTAACACTGTCTGGTGTTAACATTTTACTCGCTGTAGGTTATTTTGTAGTTCCTGGCTTATTAGCCTGTGATTGTAATCTCTCAAAGCAAATATATTTGCTTATGTCAGATTTATTGTAATTTTACCTTTTATGAGACAAAACATGCTTATATCAAAGACTATTAGGAATTCTGTTTACCCACTCTGCAAACCCAGAGAATTTTATACTGTTCTCCAATAATTCTGGAACAATGCTCCAGAGAGGCATGAGGTGGCTTGAGGTCAATCATGCTAATTGTTTCCGTATTTTGCTAAGCCACTGCTGTCTTCACTTGCAATTAACATGACATCTGGCAAAGCACTGGGTTGGAACATTGATTATTTTAATGCTGTTCATTAGTAATCATTAATAACAAATGAATAATTCAACCGATTATCAATTAACCTCTGGCTAAGGTTTTCAATACTATTTTTCCTCTCTACAGACTTGCAGCACATACTGTTTAACTTGCTCTGATGTACACTTCATCTCTCTTAGAAAATCAAATTGTTTTTCATTTTATTCTGAAGCAGTATAATATGTGTACTGTGTTTCAGGAGCGCAATTGTCAGTGTGCTCTATTCATTGAGACTATGTTTGTATTCTGCTTGTGTATAACCTTTGTGTGTTTTCTCAACCCTGCCTTCTTATATAAAGATATAAAAACTGTACTGGGGTGGGCATAGGTATGTAGACTAGAAATACGTGGAGGCAGGGTAGCTAATAACTTCCTAGCAGTTATGCATTATCATCAAAGTACTATCTCCCAGAACAAATGAAGAGCAAAAAGGAATAGTTATTTCTTGCAAGTAACACCTTCCCTGGGAAGTTCTTATGTTTGTTGAAACACTAGAATGTCACTGTCCTTTGTGTGCGGCTTAGTCAAACACATGTTCCTTAAGAAAATAACTCAGTTCCCTATAATTTCTTACTTTCACATATATACAACAATTAAGACTATAGAAATATCATGGTGGTACCAAATGCTTATTTCTTAGGGGTAAAACATGGCCTGGATACGTTTGCAAGGGCTAAATGGAGTGGAAGGGAAAAAATGGGAAACTCACTCATGATTTGTTAAATTGGTTGCCTCTTATCACATGGTAACAGCAACAGTAGAAGTGGAAGAAGAAATAAATGGTGGTGTCACCACAGACTCTTACCATATTTGCTGGTAAAAGTGAGAAGAAAAGATACCCCTATTCCAAACATTACATCTTCCATGAATGCCATGAACACTTGCATAACTGTTTACATATTTATGCTTACAGTTTCCTGGCCAGGCTTAAGAGATCATACTTCCTGGAGTAAAGAACATTTTGTAGCCTGCATATGTCAAGCTGCCTAAACAATCAGGTCCCAGCTTTTGCCTGTTTCTCATATTAAAGATGATCTACAGGAATGGTGATGGCTACCTGGGAAGACAGGAGTGGAGCAGGAGAGAGCAATCATTGTACCAGTGAATACCTGGGGTGCATCACCAGAGCAGCTCCAAGACAGATCTGCCTTATGTCAGACCTGAGACCAATATCTGTGAGCACAACTCTGTGGCACAGGGTAATGGCCACTATAAGCTATAACCCGTTCTTCTTGCCCTAAGGGATCATAGGAGTTCAGTGTAATCACAAGTATACTCTCTACATTGTTTTCAGGAAGGATTCCTGACATAGGAGAAGCTCTTTTAATGTTGGCCCAGTACCCATTTGGGGAAAGAATTGGAAAAAAAAAAAAAAAGTATAAGTTAGTGTGTTGAGATAAACACAGTTTAATAGGACAGGAAAGGAAGGTAAAATAATAATAATAATAATGATAATAATAATAGTAATAATAAAAGAATATACAAAACAAGTGATGCACAATGCAATTGCTTACCACCCACTGACTGATGCCCAGCCTGTCTTTGAGCAGTGGTTCTCCCCTGCCCAATCCTCCCAGTTTTTACTGTCCTGCATGATGTCATATAGTATGCAATATCCCTTTGGCCAATTTGGGTCAGCTGTTCTGGCTGTATCCCCTCCCAGCTTCCTGTACACCCCCAGCCTACTCGCTGGCAGGATAGTATGAGCAGCTGAAAAGTCCCTGGCTTAGGGTAAGCACTGCTCTGCAACAACTAAAACATCAGTGTGTTATCAGCATTATTTTTCTTCTAAATCCAAAACATGGCACATACCAGCCATTATGAAGAAATTTAACTCTATACAGGCTGAAACCAGGACAATATCCACCCTTTATTCCATACCATTTACATGGTGTTCAGGTCCCANACCAGGACAATATCCACCCTTTATTCCATACCATTTACATCGTGTTCAGGTCCCATACTTCCTATTACATCCTAATTGATCACCACCTCTCTTGCCTTTTGATATATAAACACAGATATCATTCCCTTAGTCTATGGGCCATCCCTCTAAAAAGTCCATTGAGTTCATTTAGTCCATGACTTTGGACTCCATTTCTCATAACGGTCCTTTGGGGCAGGAGAGATGGTGTATGGTGTAGAATTGTTTCATGCTGAGGTCAGCTCTGGTTCTATCACTGCTGTGCTTGCCTGGTTCTATCACTGTTGCATTTTGCTCAGTTCCATCAAAATTCGTTCTTCATTTGTCTGGGTGACTCATACTGTAATACTTCTGATGTGACATATAGCAATCATAGTAGCGATGACATACAGCACTATATAGCAATTAACATCACAAAATTCAAATCATTGGCTGTTCTCACCCAACATCAAATCCCCTTGAGGTACACATTGGACTTCCCCATCTTTTCGCATTATCCATCAAGTGCACCCAGGTCCCTGGGCAAAAGCAATCCCACGCATAGGTTTGCCTTTGCCCAAAGCAGGAATAACCCAGACTGTCTTTCCCAGCATGTTCTTGACATGCACTACAGGGACTTTATCGCCTTCTACAGTATGTTGGAGTTTTGATTGGGCAGGGCCAGCTCAGTTGGCAGATCCCCTAGCGCTGACTAACCAGGTGGCCTTTGCTAAATGTGCATCCCAATGTTTGAATGTCCCAGCACCCATTGCTCTCAGTGTAGCCTTTAGCAGTCCATTGTATTGTTTGATTTTCCCAGAGGTTTGTTCATGATAGGGGATGTGATATACCCACTCAATGCCATGCTTTTTGGCCCAGGTGTCTATGAGGTTGTTTCGGAAATGAGTCCCATGGTCTGATTTGATTCATTCCAGGGTACCATGTCACCATAAGATATGCTTTTCAAGGCCCAGGATAGTGTTTCAGGCAGTGACATGGGGCACGGGATATGTGTCCAGACATCTTGTGGTTGCTTCCACCATTGTAAGCACGTGGCGCTTGCCGTGGCAGGTTTGTGGGAGTGTGATATAATCAATCTGCCAGGCCTGCCTGTATTTATATTTCAGCCATTGTCCTAAATACCACAGAGTCTTTAATCTCTTGGCTTGCTGAATTGCAGTGTATGTTTCACATTCATGGATAACCTGTGCAATAGTGTCCATGGTCAGGTCCACCCCTTGGTCACAAGCCCATCTATATGCTGCATCTCTTTCTTGATGGCCTGAGGTGTCATGGGCGCACCAAGCCATATGTTGCCAGTCCAGATCCACCTGACCCACTTCAATCTTAGCAGCCTGATCCACCTGTCGGTTATTTCGATGTTCCACAGTGGCCCGACTCTTGGGTACGTCAACATCTACATGACGTACATTTACAACCAGGTTCTCTACCTGGGCATCGAAACCATGCCACAATGCGGCAGCCCAGATGGGTTTGCCTCTGCGCTGCCAGTTGCTCTGCTTCCATTGCTGTAACCACCCCCACAGGGCATTTGCCACCATCCCATATACCGTGAGTCAGTATAGAGATAGAGCACTGGCCCCTTTTCCTGTTCAGCAATAATTAAAACCAGCCTTCACTTCTACAAATTGGCTCGATTCACCTTCTCTTTCAACAGCTTCTGCAACTTGACATACTGGGCTCCTTACAGCAGCCTTCCACC
>VXAL01018911.1:5182-25369 GCA_013399475.1 Chauna torquata
CTACAGGTCCTGTGTTATACCTACAGCCTTGTGTAAGTAGCTTCTACACCTTAGCCCATCTAAAAAGGCACGGGACACTAATCTATAGGCAACTGCATTGAGTCCTTGCCTTCCTTTATCTATAGACGGCTATCATTAAAACATTTACACAGCTTCTTGCTGTTTTTCTGTGTTTTCTAACCCATGTTTTGTTGGGAAGACTATTTGGTGCTTAGTACAGAACTATCTTCCCCTACTATCTCATTATCCAAATTACATCTCAGCCTGTCTCTGTCACCTGCTTGAGGGTGGTTGTTGGTACCCCTTCTGGCTCGATATGGGGTCTAGAGTGTATGAGTCCACATGTGCCAATGCTTTGGACAGACAGGTGAAATAAAGATTTACAGAGACGCTAGCCTGGAGGCCACAGCCGTGAGGTCATGCCAAATTTTTTTTTTGGCATAGTCAAGAAAAGATAATTAACATAGTTCTTGCCACTTTCACCTTCATCTATTTATTCCAATCCCTGTTCAATCCCCTGCATCATGTTGGGAGACATGATTGCACAGCCACATGGGGAGCCAGTGGTCCAGATCTTGGATAAGTGTCTAATTCCCATTGAAACTAGTATTACACATATAGATATTCTTCAAGTTCTGAACCTTCATGGTATACAGAGTCATCATATTAAAAAAAAAAAATGCTTTAATGACTGGAAGTAGGAGACGGAGCTCTCAGGATTCCAGCTGGGTGTTATAGACACAATGTTTACTTACTCTGATATAATAGAGTCACCATATTTTGATTTTGGCAATGTCTGGAGAGCTATCCCTTTCTATCTTCTATTTTCTTACAGCCTCTGCTGCTACCCAAACTGCTCATTTCCTCTCATTCTAGCCAGCTGAAAATTCTATGCCATCTGTATTGCGGCTTTAAATTGACAGAGAAGCAGACTGAGAGAAGCAAGGGAAGGATGAAACATACAGGACCAGGTAATATCCTATGTGCTTTTGGCAGAGTACATTTGACACCAGGATAAAATACTGCAAAAATATACATTACTTAGGAAATCTGAAAATCCTTGAATAAACATAACTAACAATTATGTCCAAACAAATGTCCTTAGACTCTTTTCTGAAAGAGCTATTATAGGAACTGCTGTGACTCTTTTATGGGATGAAGTGATCTCTTCTCTTGAGGAGGCAAGGGGAGGGTAGGAGAAGGGAAGGTAGGGTAAGACAATAATTGGTATCTGTAAAACCCAGCTTTAAGCAGCATACTTAACGGAGGGATTTTGGCAGACAAATATTGACACCGTGCTCATATTGCTAAACTAGCAGTTCCCTGCTGAAGGGCTGGAATGTGCGAGTCGCACAAAAGCCTGCATATGGGATAACACAGAGCACCACTGCTCTAGCAGCACCACTCGCTGCTTCTATATACATCAAAGGAGAGGGCTTCCTCGCAAAACTTGCTCTTTCCAGTGGAATAAGTCTATCTCGGGTTGTGGTTGGGGCTGTTGTTGTTTTTCCTGTGGAAGGAGACAAAGAAGTGTAATGAGACAGTGCTCTTTCCCTTGGCGGAAGCAAAGGCGGAATGGGGAAAACACTTAACACGCTGTTAATCCCCATAAGAGCAGATCACACATTGGCCCCTGCATGTGTTGCTGTTTCAGCAGAGACTATGTCTGGATCCACATTGGAGCCAGACCCAAGTCCCACCTGAGTGTCCCCTCATTTACAGGCAAATTTAACCCCTGCAGCCCACGGCTTTAAACATATATTGATGTGGTCTTTGACAGAATTTTGTCTTGTTACCAGTGAAAAGCTGTGAGAAAAATTGATGCCAGATAACTGCTAGTATCTGCATATCATATCTCAAACTCCAGCTGGTAACAGTATATGCAATGATCTGCTTTGATTCACTGTGACTGGAACCTGAGATATGCTTTCCATGCACTGACTCACATAAAACACAACTCAGAGATAGATTACTGTATCTATACTTTCTCATTAAACGTTTTAGCCTTTAGGTGTCTTCTCAAAAGAAATACAGTTATTTCAGTTTGTGTATTATTTTTAAGTAAATAACAGATTGAGAAATGAGGATTTTAGCACTGAGCAAAAATGTTTCTGCTTTTTCTGAAAAAGTTAGTTTTATCTCCCAGTATCACGTTTACATCCAGCTATAGTCTACTTAGGACCACAGGAAAATTAATCCAACTGAAAAGTGCATAGAAGGTCTCTCATCAATTTCCAATATTTGGACTATGTTCACACTAATGGTTAGAACTGATAATTAGATCCGACTTTCTTAAAAACTTTCAGGAAAAAATAATTGTGAAGCTTCATATCCTCAGTCACAGTTCATTAGTCCACCCAGCGACATTTAGGATGTCTCCACAGTATGCAGTTCAGGCTGTGTAATGTCACTTGAAATTGCAGAAAGGAAAGCCCAATAGTTTTCAGATATATCCTCTATTAGATTAATCATGAACTGTTGATTCAAAGACATCAAATGTCAGAGATCTTTTTTTCATTTTACTATAACCCAGGTATGTGCATCCATTTCTGTAAAGGCAAGTGATATTTATTCTCTACTAGTATATCACTGAACAGAACAGACAATGCTGTATGTACAACTCTATTCACAAAAAAAAAAGCCACATAAACCAAAAGAACCACTTTTAGCTATGCAGATGTTCGTAATCTTAATTTTATTACCTCCAAACCACCGTGTTTGATTCAATATATGAAAAGCAGTAAATCAGGGAATGTCATGACCCATAAAACAGTAAAAAAGAAACATGTCAATAATCTGGGAAAACATTTCTGATTTAGATTATCTGTGGCTTTCCTGGTTTGTGCCTCAGAGATGTTCAGACTGTGGCATGGTGTGGGCTATGTTTTCATAGCCACATTATGTTATTGAGTACATCAGTGTATTAGCTAGCTGGGAGGAAGAGAATAGTCAGAATTGTATAGTATGGCAGTTTTCCGAAGATAATAAGCAGTAGATACCTTTTAATTTCAGAATGACCACACCAAGTACAAAACCTAATTATACGTAGAAGCAACTAACCATACATAAAGGTGCTTGATACAGTCTTATTTTTCCATAAATTATTTCTACATATAATATGAGCATGCAGAAATTATTTATACATTTGCTGAACCAAGCTAAGGCCAACAAAGAGCTACATCATCGTTTTCTTCATTTGCCTTTCAAATAGCCTCTAGGTCTTATCTGATATATTTATAGCTTTATATCCACATCTGTTAAAATCTTTCATGTAATTGGTTTAACTAATTATATATGATAGCAACAATACTAAGCATATACATGGAATTCATGTATACTCACAGCATTTACAGCATGTATAATTCTCAGCAGTAAGTTAAAAACATTATTGTATATCATCTCTGTGTAGTGTGTTTGCAATCCATTCTACAATTTCTGTGAAATGACTTGGGTGTAGCTTCTATAGTCAATGAGAGAGAAGACCATAAGGTATCATGGGATCATGCACTGGCTGGCAAGGTTTCCTCCAGGAGGAATGGAGAGAAAGGAGTCTGGGAGGGAAGAAATACTAAACCCATGTAGACACAGACAGATATTATTTACAGTGATAACTTTTGCCCAAGAAGAGTAGTCTGCCTGAATTTTAGAAACAATGGAGAAAGCCTCAAGAGCTCCAGATGTAGCTCAAAGCATGAACCATAGATGCTATTAATTGCTCCTGAAGGGTACACTCTATATTGACCCTATGTTGCAGTGAGCTTCTGCCAATACATTTCACAGTGTGTACAGAACTGCCTTGAAAAGAAATGCTTTGATCTTGTTCAGCAAACTAAAATATCTTGACCTGGATTGATCTGACCCCAAACCAAATATTTCATTTTGATTTTGCTGACAGAAAGATTTGATTTTCAGATGAAAGTTTTTGCTTTTCAGGCTAAAAATGACAATGAATAAACACTCAACATAGGTTTCTCTTCGATGAAAATATACTTTTGTCTTCTAAATTTTTTGTAATTTTTTTTTCTGAATATTTCTGATAAATACACAGTAACAGTATGTATATACACTCACATATACACAAGAATATATCTGTCATATGTATCTACATAATCTCATATTTATACACTACTTGGAAAGCTACCAACAATCTGCTAGCTGATAGGTCAGGATTGTCCAATTCAGCTAGCTGAAAAAGATGTTAAAATATGGGAAAGTTGGAAAAAATTCATAGAAACAAACACAAAAAAGACCTCTTGCTTTCTTGGTATGTAAAGAAAACACTAAATAAACAATTTGTGAACCCAGTAATGAAAGTCAACACTTAAATCTGTGTGAGTTCTCCCTATGTCTATTTATTTTTCTGTCTCCAAATATTAAATGCAAACTTCGATACAAAGCCAAGAATTAGGTTCCATACATGGAAATGCCTTGGAGATTGTAAAAAATAATGCTGTGGTGTCTCGTTGGGAGGTTTGGAAGAAAGGGAACTAAAAAAGAGAGAGAGAGAGGGAGAGAGAAAAAAAGAAACTGTTCCACTTCATCTAGCAGTGCTGCAATACATCACTCCAATTAAATCCTAGCCAATAAGCAAAGGGACGTGTTAAGTAAAATTCATGAGCTTTGAATGCATGTGAATGAATATGCCAATCAGAATCAATGCCACCCATTCATCTGGTGTAACACCATGGTGATGACAATGAGCTTGAAACAAGCCTTTGTTGTCATCAGCTGTGCAGTAGTTGCCACAGCCCCAGCCTGGATCAAATGTGTGGGACATTTAAATCTTCAGCATGGCACCAACACACAGAACATCTTATTCATGCCAAAAAAAAAAAAGAGCTATAATCAGCCTCCGAGTAAATAATTCAGGATCAGTTCCTTAAGGGGCACAAATTGCCCTCTTTAAAATAAGGCTGTTCCTCTCCTTGCTTGACTTTACTATGTGGACACATGGGCAGCGTTTTTTAGCCATGTAGTATATTTGTCAGTTTAGAAAATCTGTTGTTATACTAATGGCTGTAGCTGAGACTTCTGTGGGTCTTAACTGGTACTGCAGTAGGAATATCTTTGAGGAGACCCTGCATCTCAGCTCTTTTGAGTACTGCAGTGGCAGATGGCTAGCTCTCAGTGCTTTTACAATAACCATTTCATTTGTGATGCTTGACCTGAATTCCATTCCTTGTTTAAAAGTGTGTCTCTGTTCTCAAATGGTATTTCACAGAATTGCCATTTCCATAGTGTTTCCACATGCTGTTCTCCAAATAACACATTTGCCCATAAAACAGGGTGGAAGAAAAGAATATGGAACTAAGTGTCACAATTGAAAAAGTTTAATCTAAGAATATATATCCAAATACTGATGACGGCTTCATTTTTACTGTATTTAAATTATACCACTGATATTTTCTTATATGTCAGTTTATATCACTTACAGATCAAACTGTATTTTTAGTGCTTTGTGCTGAGTTACAGTTGTCTTTCTTCCATTGTGTTCTCAGTGGTTATAACATTGTAAATGTGAAATGCTATGCTAGAGAAACAGGCCTGTGAGTGGTGACATGCACTCAACTTCTCTGCATAAATTAAGCACTCATGCTTTCAGTAATAGATCCACCCATTAATCAATGTGTTTAAAAAGGTGTGACAACCACTGCATAGAACTGATATTCCCCCAATTGACTAGCGGATATTACTCGCTGCTGAATACTTTCTCTGCACATTTCTCATGTTATTTCTCAGTTCCTGGGAAGGAAATTAATCTTAAAAAGAAGCATAAGTGATTTTAAGGAACTTTCTTTGGGAAGAAGTTCCTTCTGAGGTTTCTTCTGCAGCCAATTAAAATCTTAAACAGAGAGAGCTGAAGACATCATTCAAGTACACATTTGATGAAGAAATATTAAACATGATGCCTAGATTTACCAAGAAAAAACATGCATCTTTTGGCCATTTATTCTCATTCCCTGGGGCTGTGTCCACAAGAAGTAAGTCAAACTTAATAGGTGGAATAAATACAAGGACAACAAAAAGACGGCTGAAATGATGCTGTCTGCCCATGAAGATTATCTACAGCACTACATTGTGAACCTTCAGTTAGCAGCCTAGTCTTTTTCCTACTGGAACTTTGTGATGCAATTCTATAATAATTAAAATAAAATTTAAAAGTACCCAAATTAGATTCTTGCAGCTTCTTAAAGTGATCCACAGCAGTTTAGTGCAAGTATTACAGTTCATCGAACAGGCTCAAGTATGAGAGAACTATGAGGCACACAGCAAAGATATATTCCAATTTATGGCAAGACATGTTCCTTTACACTCAAAATGAATGGCAGATTATTTCTGGCTGTAACTAAACCCATACTTTACAGCATTGTGCAGTCAATAATAATAAAAATTAAAAAAAAAAAAAGTCTCTCTGAACATGTATTAATTTAGTTCTTTCTAAAACATACGATAAATTGATGTTTTCATAATTTGGGACAGAAACATTGTAGCTGACCTGTGATAAAATGAAAGCATGAGAATATCCTCTATTGATATTCCCATCCTTTACTTTTCTACCCAAATGTGTTAACCTTCAAAGACCCAGAAAGCTCTCTGTTGTCCCATTGAGTATAATGTAAAATGAGTTCCAAAAACATGAGTCTTTTTCTCAGCTTTATCCTCAGGCAGCCACTAAGTAAAATGAAAAGTTGATAAAAATTCAAGTGTTAACAAGAAGTGACTGACATATTTTTCCAGCTATTCCTCCTGACATACAACCATGCCATTACCACCAAAGCAAAACTGTTTCATTAATATTTTAAGCTGACTGAAGAGAATTCAGGTAGTTATTCTCATGGTGAGGAGGCTTCTGAAGTTCATTGCCACAATGGAACTTTCTAAGGTTAAGAGTACATATCCACAGTTCATAAACTTAGTCAGCTCTTGGAAAGACTCTTGGTCTCCTTGCTTGGAATAAGATCTCATATTACACCTATGAAAAATATTTTCTCCAGTCAGTTGCTTAGAACACTAAATTTCAACCCAAAGCTGGCCATACCATTTTTTTATACTCACATGACAGCAGCAGAAATTGGCATTGGCAGAAGTTACCATCCCAGAACAAACTCCAGGTCACCTGGACTCCCACATTGCTCCGTTTTCTATCACGAGTTGTAACAAGCTCATCAGACCTGCCCTCTGTTTCTGTTCCATCAAATAAACCTCAAGGTTTTGCTACTTATCATCAAGCCAGAGTTGGACACAAGCTGGCTGAATGATTATCTGAGTCTATGGTCAACAGCTCTTTTATGGTGAAAAGGTATATGAAAAGTTTTTTTGTAATCTGGAAAGCTCTGTGGGAACTTTTTTTTTTTTTCTTATGCTATTCTACTTGGATTTTACAGCAAACAACTCTGGCCTGAAATGTGGATACCTTCTGTTACATTTAAGTGGACCAATGGGAAATATAAGTCACAAACTTATTCTGTTGTTTCTCTTCTGGTGCTGTGGTTTAAATGTTCATCCAGTGAATCAAGCACCTTTTTATATTTGAAATTATATGGCTAATTTCAGAGAAAATTAGAGGGATTCTCTCTTTCTACACACATATACACAAAAATGCACAGATTCATATAGAGGAGTCTAACACAGATGCCATTATTCTCACACTTACCCTTACTTTCTGACAGGTGATCAAAGAAATTTCATTTGTTTTAATGAAAGAGTTTTCATATGGAAGTTAATCAGAAGTCGTTTAATGTCTCTGCACAGGCAATAAATAAATAAATAAATAAATAAACAACAACTCAACAAACCCCCCAAACCTCCACCATTCTGACAGCCCTTGACAGCTATCCAACGTTTTGGCTATCCAAGATAATTATATCAATCGCTTTCCTCAGCTGCTCCCAAACCAAAGGTGAAGTTATAGTTCCATTCAGCCTGACTCACATGGAAATTAGGTAGACAACAGCTGTAGAGTGGACGATGGTATGTTACTCTTTATGTTATTGGAATACCTGTCTGTTGGTATTAACAAGAAAGCCCAAACTCAACTCTGTTTGCCTGTTAATTAGCCTTCAGCTAACGAATAATTATAATCATTAGTGACTAAAACCAATATTAAAAAAAAAAATTTTTTAAGGGAAATTTATAGATTTATGCTGACTTTTTAAGGTTGAGCTCCTCTTGCTGCTTTGGGGATCCTAAAAGGGACTGAATCTGAAACTGCAACTGCATTTGTGCTGCATTTTTGTTTAGTATGGTCTCTCTTTCAACATTAGATTGAATGGCATACATTCTATAGATGAAGAACTACTGTTGGAATATTTCTTTTATGGGAAATTTAGTCATAAAATGTGTTTGTGCCCCATTTGCAGGGTATTCTTTAAGATTAGAAATATTCTTTATTAAATTAGAAAACTTAAAAGAAATATGCCTTAAAACTATAAAAGCATGCATGTACAAAGAAGTAGAAAATAAAATATGACATTATTTTTAAAAATATAACAAGTCACCAATTACTTCAGATTTAGGGGTCTGCTTATGGGCTAACTTGAGATGTAAGCAAATAAGTGCCAATTAATTAGAATCTGTGACAGTGTTCAGTTCCATCTCTTTGATCTTTCACTAGTAGCTGACAACAAAGCACACATACTCACAATGCTTTAGTTTCAGTCAAGTGATCAGCAAAACATGTTCAGCTCATTTAAATAACAGAAGCTGGTAAAATACAGCTATCTTTTATAGCATTAAGCAAAGATTTGAGTTCAGATGACAGCATCTGGCATTTATAGAACAGATAACTTGGAGCCATTTGCATCAGATGGATAACTGGAGTTAAACTTAAAAATGGATGAAGCCACAAGCCAGAGGCTAGAATAAATTCCACAATCACTCCCGTGCTCATCCATTGGTATTCTGGCTATTTAACCACAGATATAACATTGCTCTGTGAACAGTGTCGCACGAATGTCTGGGCAGAAAGACACACTGTGGAGAGTTCACAAACAGAGGGTGCGTTTGTTTCAACAATATCAAAATTCAGATGAAGCAACAAAAATCAGTGATGTGCACACACCAGAAATTCACTATAAATCTGGCTTTCTGTAAGCACAGCTATCACATCTTTTTGAGCTGAACTGCTTGGATTTTTCTGTACAAGTGTTTATATTTTTAAGATGTATTAAAAGGAACAGCTATTTGTGGAAATGGGAGATATTTGAAACAACAATATACAGTGACATGAGCAGTGTTCAAATTTCTTTTTAATACAATTTTATAATAGTATGATTATATTCATACATCAAAAATATTTTTCTAATATTTTCATATTGACATATTTGTCAACCTACACAGAAAAGACATTAACTTGCTTGTACACTTTCTTCTCTATTGCTCCAAGTATTTTGGCCTACTCAAGTATGTGAATCTCTTTTAGGAGGCAAACTGTTGAGAGGAAGCAGGCATTTAAACTTCTGATGTTCCAGTTCAACAAAGCACTTGCTTAAATTAATCCTGTCTCTAATTAGCAATGTAAATTGGAGCCGCGCCTAAGTGTGCTGTGAGCCACGACTCAGAAAAGACAACTTCAGACAGACATTTTGATGTTCTCAGGTGATGTGGATCATAAGATGGGGAGGACCAGAGCACAGGACTGGAGCTTTAGACAGAGTTGTGTAGCGCTGCTCCCTTCAACTGGTGCTGCAGTGTCAGTGGCCCCTGGCCCCTGCTGACTCCCAGACTATTCTCCAGGTTTGTGCCTGTGCTAGCAACTATTCAGCTGATTTGACAGTACAGATTAGCAAGTCCCAGTGCCTGGGCACTGGCAGTCTTTAATTTGCTGCCATAGACATAGCTTGTGTGCATCCCTGTGCCCTAAAAGAAAAAGATGTCAAAACTGGCAGATATTTTAAGGCACCCCAAAATTTAAAGATGCTTAGACATTATTAATGTCTAATTATTTGTGTTTCTCCAACTACCAGAGAAAAAAACGTTCTCCAGAATAAAGAAGCTTCAGAAAGCACTGAGATTTGGCTATCTAGGGATATGGAAAGATGTTTTGCTTTTCCAGTTAATGGTACGTGTTGTTGTGGTTTTACCCAGCTAAACAGGCGACCTCCACCACAACCGCTCGCTCACTCCACCTCCTCAAAGAAACAGGGGGAGAAAATATGATGGACAAGGGCTTAAGGGTTGAGATAAGGACAAGAAGGTTGCTCACTAATTATCGTCACGGGCAAAACAGACTCAACATAGGGAGATTAGTATAATTTATTACTATAACTAGCGAACTAGAGCAGTGAGAAACTAAAAGCAAACTAAAAACACCTGCCCCCATTCACCCTCTTCTACCTCCTCCCCCTGAGCGGTGCAGGGGAACGGGGAATGGGGGCTGCGGTCAGTCCATGTCGCTTCATCTCTGCCGCTCCTTCGTGGTCGCTCTCTGTTCCCCTGCTCCAACGTGGGGTCCCTCCCACGGGATGCCGTCCTTCCCGAACAGGTCCTGCGTGGGCTTCCCACTGGCTGCAGCTCTTCAAGAGCTGCTCCAATATGGGTCCGTACCACGGGGTCCATCCTTCAGGAGCAAACTGCTCCAGCATGGGTCCCCCACGGGTGGCAGCTCCCACCGGATCACCTGCTCCTGCGTGGGCTCCTCTCCACGGGCTACAGGTCCGGCCCGGAGCCTGCTCCTGCGGGGGCTCTCCATGGGCTGCAGCCTCCTTCAGGCCACATCCACCTGCTCCACCGTGGGCTCCTCCACGGGCTGCAGCGTGGAGATCTGCTCCGCCGTGGTACACCATGGGCTGCAGGGGGACAGCCTGCTCCACCATGGTCCTCACCACAGGCCGCAGGGGAACTTCTGCTCCGGCGCCTGGAGCACCTCCTCCCCCTCCTTCTTCCCTGACCTTGGTGTCTGCAGGGCTGTTCCTCACTCCTCTCACTCCCAGCTGCTGTTGCGCAGCAGTTTTTTTCCCCTTCTTAAATATGCTCTCACAGAGGCGCAAACAACATTGCTCATTGGTTCAGGTCTGGCCAGCGGTGCGTCCCTTTTGGAGCCGGCTGGAGCTGGCTCTGATCTGACATGGGGCAGCTTCTGGAATCTTCTCAAAGAAGCCACCCCTGTGGCCCCCCTGCTACCAAACCTTTACCACTTAAACCCAATACAGTTGCCTTTTTTTTTTTCTTCTGTTTTTCATGGTTCATTATGACCCTCTAATATCCCGTAAACAAGCACACTCCTCTTCTCAGACAGTACCCTGCAACTTACAGCCCATGCACTCTCTCCATATCCCTGATTTTGTTTTGTGAACTGGTTAATACACCATGTATTAAAAGCATGGTTTATCAACATATGCTCTTATCTTTTCCATTGCTTCCCATTTATCGCTGTAACTTCTACCTGCACAAGCTCTGGGAGTGCTGCTGCATAAGGTGTTTGTTAAGCAACCATTGCAGGCTCCTCTGATGTCCCCCTTTGCTCTAACTGTGAGAGCTCCCAAGAAAGGACACAGCAGCTCCTGGGGAGAGCCACCCACTTCCACCCTGTGTAATCCAAGAAATAGCATCTCCTCCCTTAATGGCTGAAGTCAGCCCTGGAAGACCTATGGTCATTTGCAGCATACACATCACGCAGGGCAGGCGTACAGGGGAAATGTTGGGTGTACAAAGACTGCAGGTACAATCATCTGAGCTCATGAAGGGTTCAAAAATAAGTGCAACTTCCACTGCATGGCATGAGGGCCCTGAGCACTGGAGCCTCACTGGCCGCTCAAGGCCAGGAGCTTTTGGAGAGGCATGGTTAGCCTTGAGGTTCTCCAATAAAAATATGGAGGAAGCCTTGGAGGAGGCTCCCCCATCAACCTTGCTGAGGAGCCTTCAGGCACTCCTCCCCTTTCCCTCAAGAACAGCTTAGGGATGAGGCACTTGCTAGGCCTCATCATGGCCCAAGTTTCACAGAAGAAGCCACACTCTCAGTTTATAACTATGAAAGTGATGTTTTCTCGATGTGCACAGTGAAGCAACATTTTCAACCACAACACATCTTGGTGTTGAAGAACCTGGTTAGGCTGAAGCTCCATCTTTTCATCTTTGTCCCTGGTGCGCTGTGGCTGAGACTGATGTTGCCTCTGCAGCTCCTGTCTGATAATAACCAGGTCTCCAATGCTCCTTTCAAGAAGACCTTCATGAGACCTTTAGGAGGTGATTAAATCAGTAACCAGCAATTCTTTTGTAGCTCCTCTGGAGCACATTCAGGTTGAAACTGCCTCTGACTCTCTTCAGGAACTATGTTCCTCAATGTTTCCTTCCCAGCTGAGTTTGACCCGAGCTTAGATAATTTTTGTAAAGGATTGGTTCACTTCAGGAAAAATAAGCTTCCTGCACACTATCCCATGGGCTTGGAATAGAAGCACAACAGTTGCCTCTTCTATTTAGAACACATGAATGGCCATGCCATGTCAAATCAAAAGTTCAGCTTGCCCAGTATCCTGTTTCCATCAGTGACCACCAGCAATACTATGGAAAAGCATGGCAGTGCAAAACATGTCTTTCATCCCACAAAAAAAACTTCCAACCATCAGTGGTTTACTGGCTCTTTGAGGCCCGATATATCCGAAATTGTGATGTTGCTGCTTGCAGGGAAGAGACAAAATTGCTTCATGCATTTTTCTGAGATGTAGCTCAGGGTGTTATCGCTTCCACATAGATCAAGGTGAAAGTGAGATGGGAGGGTGGCAGGTGAAGTGTATCTGTGGCCCATTTTTGCACAAACACAGTCCCCAATTTTATTAAGCTTGTCCAGTTAAGATCATGCCTTTTGACAATTGTTTCAAAAACTTCTTATTTTGGCTTGGCTTAGCCCTATTCCAAACTGATTTAGATTAAAATACTGTAAGCTTAGCCTAAACAAAAAGAATTTAAACAGAGTCTTTTCACATTAGATTAACCAAACTAGTTGAAAATTACAATTTAACTTAAATTGTTGTAGCATTGTAGATGTAGATAAAACAAATGTGTAACTGAGAGAACATGGCCTTAGGCACATGTTAAAATATCCAATTAATCACAGTAGTACAATGACTAGCCCAGCTCTCAGCCATAATATGAATTAGTATATCAGGTCTCATATTTAATCAAATCAAAACATCACACTGTTTTTTCAGTCACAGAAGATAACATCCAGCCTCAAAGTAAACAACAGCAGTAGAGCAAGGAAACAAATACACTTCTTAGCTTGTTCTGAAAACATTGAGACCATCAATTTGAAAAAAAATACGTTGAAGTTAAACACATCCTACCACTGCAGGTAAATTTTCACTTTTCTTAAATTAGTGTATTTATTGGAGTGAAAAAATAAAAAACAGCATCTCCCAGTAGGACGACTGAAGTTCTGTGCAGCAGTCATGTACTACACTTCAGTCTTCACCATGAAAACTCCTTTGTTTACTGCTAACACATGTAACAATTCACATGAATACACCAACATAGATGAAGCAGCACAGGCTAATTCCCACTTCAGAGACCTGCCACATCAATTAAGAGATGGCTTATGCTTTCATTCTAAAACTTGAAATGCCATGCTGAAAAACTAAGCATTCTCATCATCACATTAACATTCAATTCAGCCTTTCCTGGACCTTTTGCCATGCCTTAAGGTCATTTACAGCAGTAATAATAACAAAGCTAGACACTCATCCAAGCCAGTGTTCAGCTAAATCTACACTAGAGAATCCACTGTTCTGTGGGACCACAAGCAATATAGGTTTCCCCACTTGGAAAATGCCAAACCATTTTGAGGAATTGGTCTGACACTCAGGAATCAGCATAAAAACTGTACTACTGTGTTTCTAGCAAAGCACATAAATAAATTATATTGTTTATTTTTCATTTATCATAAAATCATACTAGGTCTCCCTGCCAGTTCCTAAATTTAAGTACGTAGATGTTAAGTGATTGAAATTTCTTAATCTCAAGGATTTTAGTTCAAAGCAAATATTGCAAAGTATTGCTTTTAAAATTCATTTGAAGTTTAAAGACATTGATTTTCAATGAGCTCATGTATATTTTGTGTTTCATTCTATGAATATGCAAATGAGTGGCTTGACAGGCAATAATATCAAGAATTTAAAGAAATTAAATTTTTAAACACAAGAATTTGTTGGAAACTTGGGTTTAGATGTTATGTTCATTCCATAAGGAAAAGCAGCACACATTTACTCATTCATTCATATATAGAATAATTACAATTCCAAATCCCAGACACTGAAAAATTATGACTATCTTCTAGAAATGCTAAATGAAAATTGATCCTAGTATTATCAGAGTTAATTCTATCAATCCCTCTTAAAAAGAAATGAGTAAATTAAAAATTAAAAAATTGTAAGATTCTCTTTCAAATTTGTGAATAGAAAAAGGATTTGGGTAGGTTTTTTTTAATTGCATTTTCTGAGATATTCACATTGCTTCAAATAAGATTGCCTTTTTCACTTCGCTAAGTACTCATATAGCTTTGCATTGGGATGATCTTTAATTACTTTTATCAGATGACTATAGCCTACTTGTGAATTAAAGAGGCAGTTCTTAAAAAATAAGTGACCTTATTAAAAACAGTTTGCACCTTATAGATCATATTGTGATGAAATAGAAACAAAATTTGGGTCTCCAGCACCCTTGGTCCAAAAACAAGACACAAAGCCATCTTTTCACTCAGAACTGGACACAAGCAAGAACCAGACCCTGTCCCACAGTGCTTACACACTGTAAACCAAGATGGATAAAGGAAAGGAGGATAGGAAAGAGACAATAGACTGACTTATCTACTGTCACCGAGGAACTGGGTAAGACAGAATGGTAGTGGTTTTTCAAAACGTGTAATGCTTCTGACTAAATGTGGTCATATACAATATATCTGAACTCTTATCTCCAGGTTCCTTTTATAGTCAGTGATAGGCTAGTCATTGCAGTTCATGTAGGATACAGTGTAATTCAGTTCATCATAAGGTAGATGCACATATCTGGTCAGATGACTATCAACCTTACGGATGGTACTCACTAGATCTCCACTGACAATGCGAAAATCCAAAGATGATTAGCCAAGGAGTGGATACTACCCTTACAGAGACTGCAAATTAAGTGAGATGAATCTTCCTCAGCTTGGTGCTTAGTCTATCCTTTAATCCACATTGTCTTTCAGGTACAGGAGTCTGTAGTAGACACACCGTAAGAGCAAAATGCTAACACAACCGAGGATTTCTTTCACTGGCTGGGAATTATGGGCACTTACGCTGTGCAGCATATAGGCAATGAATCTGTTATCTCTAGGCAATTAGATGTATGCCCTGGGTACACTAGGCTTAATATCAACAGATAACAGAATAGGTGTAGCAGATAGTTAACGAGGGCTTCTGGAGGCTTTCGTGGAACCGTAAAGACAAACATTTTCTGTATAGAAAGAGATGATGTGACCAGCAGAATCCTGACAAATGATAGCCCCAAGTGCAACCAATGAGGTTGTCTTTCTGAGCAAAAGGTTTTCTCCAGGATTAAAAAAGACAGCTGTTCCTCTATAATATACCTCCTGGCAAGACTTGTCTCACTGCTGCTGCCTCCATCCAATCTCTTCCCAAAACATCTAGTGAGAAAAATAAGACATATTAAAGTCTTGTGAATGGCTTGCTCAGGAATGCCCAAGTTAGTTTCTAAAACAGGGAGCATTACAATCGCTTTACAAGAGGCAAATCTTGGTAGAAATGGGGTTACTTCCCGTTTGTTTTTGCATGTTGTGCTTCTGGAAAAGCTAGCAGTTCAGCAGCTGAGACTGAAGGTAAGCTGAACAGCTGCTAACAGCTTTGCTGTACTCATGAAAAATCAGTGGCTTATCACAGCAGTAATTGTGAGTCATACTGCTAAAAGTCCATTTGCATTTGCTGTTACTGATATAGTATAAACATTACTTTCATATCACATTAGTGCATTAATACAGCACTGGTCAAATACAGCTGTTCACAATGATATAGCAATCTATGCTATATAATACTATAAACTGTTCTCTAGTACATTATATGATCCTACTTTGGCATAAATGATTCTCTTTCCATAGGGTGGAAACGAAAAAGGAAGAAAAACCACTGTACATAACAAGGAACAGACACAGTACATTCAGAGAAATGGGATAGCTTAGTAAATAAGTTGGGTATACAGAAGAATGATTAAATGGCCTAGAGCCTTTCCACTTGAACAAGGAAGAAATAAGCAGGGAAGATGATGGAGGCTTGTCAGTCTAGAGTAGCTGTAGAAGGTCAAACAGAATTTTTCTGCTGTGTTCCTTCCAAAACAAGAACTATACATTCCAACAACCAAAATGAGATAGTTCTTCATGTAGCTCATAAGTAAGTTCGCATCTCCTTTGAACATAGTGTAACGGATGTTAAAAAATGACTTGGTGGTTCAAAAAAAAAAAAAAAAGGAAAATGAATGGGAAAAAATCTTTCAGGGAAGATCACTACACACACACATACAGAATCCTAATATTTTTACCTTCCGAAGCTCCTGAGCATCAAAGTGGTGGAGGGTGGGAGAATATCCTCAGGAAATATGACTACCTGCTTATTCTATTCCTTAAACTTTTCCCAAGACAACCATTTTTGGTTGTTGTAGAAGAAAGGAGGGTTCTAGGCTGACCTAGAATGACCAATTTTACGACAGTACACAGCATTAGGATATAACAGCTGTGAGTCCAACTTCTGGCTTTCTTATCCACCTCCTGTGTGATCTGGCAAATCTTTTAGCAGATACATTCACTGGCCTAAATTATGTCTTTTTTGTATTGAAGTCTCTGGGAATGACAGGGCTGGTTCCTATTTGTAAACCTGAAAATCAGTCACAATTGCCTCAGTTACAAATTTTGCAAGAAAAAGCTTCCTTATCTTCCTGACAAATTGGTGAACTGCTGTCCACAAAGCTCTCAGATACTATAGAGTTCAGACCTTGGATAGAAAAACATAGCTCTTACAAAACAGTCATATTCTGCTTCATCCCATCCCTTGCTCTGTGTGCCTAACCTACAAAGGTGTGAGCTATGCACGCACTGAGTGAGTCACTGTATTGATATTTGGATGATCTATCTGGCATTTGTGTAACCAGGGTAGCAGAGGTCTGTACCCAGATGGCAATACCTTTGGATAAGAAATCCTATTTTCACTCTTGACAGTATTGACATCATATGACTGGCACAAGACAAAGTGATTCATTTCAGCAAATTAAACTGACTCTGCAAAGAATTTGCCGTACCAGGTGTTGACCATTTTCATCCTACTCCAGGCAAGTTTTGAAGGGTACACTTTAAACTTCAAAGATACTCATCCACAGAGGTTATAAGCGGCAAGCTTATCACTTGCAATGAATGAATCCGTTTTGTATTTCTAAGGCAGGAAAGACCTGCTTTTCTTCAAAGGTTACAGTTACAGTGACTATTTCCATTTCCTCTAGGGTCTGACTAGATGAAGACTGTTTTACACCTTTTAGCTCTATCAAATGTCAGCGCTATAAGATCTTGCATTAAAAACAAACAGTAAGAAAATGAGAGATGTTCTAAAGACTTTGCAAATTTCTGTGGAAATGATTGTGAGTTAAACACATTTGATATCAAGAGATTATGCAGTATGCAATCATATAGCCTAAGAATGAGAATTGGAGTAGTTCATTTTAAAGTACACATGCAACACACAATACACACATCCTGTTCTCAAAACCATGTGAGTAAATATATACATTCAGTCATTCCAGCATATTGTGTAGCCTATAGAAATGTCCATTCTTACTTACAACCACAGCTGCATTAGATAGTGTTTTGCCTGCAAGCACCAAAGAAATGAGAATCTATGACACTAATTATGCCAGGGGACACTAAGCCCTTAAATTATTTCTGGTAGATCCAGCCTATACTATTCAGTGCAATTATGTAAAATAGTGAAATGGTAATTAGCGACAAAGCTTGGTACACGTGAGCTTTACAACATGACTCACATATCTGGAGATAAGATTTCCTTAGTCTGTAATTGACCATTAAAGCATGAAATTTTTGCAACACTTTCACCTTACCGAGATTACTACTGCCACTTTCATTATCAACCGTCAGTTCTTGAAGCTATAATGCTATGACGTTAACGTCAGAAAAAGCCGCAGTAAGAGTCTTCCTAGTAGTCAACCTGACCAAGCTTAAGATTAAACAATATACAATGATGTTAGATGCCTTAACTCATAAATACGATTTTAGGCAGTTGTATGGCATCAGCATGGGTGTTCACATTAAACAAAAAGTAAAACCAACAAACAATTGAAAAACAAACAATTGGAGAAAAAAATAGATGATTGAAAGAAGAATAGAGAATGGGAGAGAGAAAAGGAAGGAAGGAAGAAAGGAAGGAAGGAAGGAAGGAAGGAAGGAAGGAAGGAAGGAAGGAAGGAAGGATTTCACCTTGTTAATGAAATAGATCAATTTTGGTTCATTTCACACATGTACAAAGCGGAAAAATAATCAAAAGATTTTGCCAAGTTTGCATATAACATTTTAGTAGAGTGTATGTGCTATAAAAAATATTTTAAATAAAAACAAAAATAATTGGGCAAATATTCATAGATGTTTTGATCATAACCATGTGCAAAGAGTGCTTACCTGGCTATTCATGTGTATTTAACTGGGGAGGCAAGTAGTTGACACTAGTGTACTTTAGAACCGTTCTCCTTACAGGCTTTAGATGGAAATTTTAGGACGATAATAAAGCTGGATTCTACCACACACCTTCACACTGAGTAGTGCCTTGCCCTCTGCAAATTAAAAGCAGTAAATCAGCAGTAATGTTCTAACAGTCTTGAATGGGCTTTCAGTCTGAACCTCTACAAAAGCCTCACTAACATCAGTGTGATTTTTCACACAGAAAGGTTTTACCCGTGCAAAAAATAGTGAAATTGAACACTATCATATATTCTTAGTCTATTTTAGTACATTTTTAGTCTGGCAAGACTAAGGTTACATCAGTATGTGTTATTCTTAATATGACTTCCTCCTTCTGCCTTTGCATCTTGTCTGTATCCTTCCTGCATAACTGGTTTAAATGAGCTGGTGCTATCATTCAGTGTGACCTGTACTTGTACTTCACACCAACTTCACCAACTTCACAACAGGTGGCACACAAGAAGTCCTAGAACTGAGTACTCTGGCTTGAAGCTACCACCCATGCTAGAAGAGGAGAGTGAAGCTAGACATCGTGCTGGGAAGCAGTCCCAGGAAGGAAGGAGCACTTTGCTTGGATGTGGAGTGAATGCCTGAGAAGCAGCATGCTGCGGTACATACCTTGTTCTGAGCCTGGCCAATGACCAGTTGAATGTAGAATCATAGAATGTTCCGAGTTGGAAGGGACCCACAAGGATCATCATCAAGTCCAACTCCTGCCTCCATACAAGTCTACCCAAAAATTCAGACCATGTGACTGTGAGCATGGTCTAAACGCTTCTTAAACTCCGACAGGCTTTGTGCCATGACTACGTCCCTGGGGAGCCTGTTCCAGTGCGCGACCACCCTCTTGGTGAAGAACCTTTTCCTGATATCCAACCTGAACCTCCCCTATCGCAGCTTGACTCCATTTCCTCAGGTCCTATTGCTGGTCACCAGAGAGAAGGGATCGACGCCTGCCCCTCCGCTCCCCTCGTGAGGAAGCTGTAAACCAAGATGAGGTCTCCCCTCAGCCTCCTCTTTTCCAGGCTGAACAAACCAAGTGACCTCAGCCGCTCCTCGTATGTCTTCCCCTCTAGGTCCTTCACCATCCTTGTAGCCCTCCTCTGGAGACTCTCCAATAGCTTCACATCCTTTTTGTACTGTGGCGCCCAAAACTGCACACAGTACTCGAGGTGAGGCCGCACCAGCGCAGAGCAGAGCGGGACAATCACCTCCCTCGACCGACTGGCAATGCCGTGCTTGATGCACCCCAGGATATGGTCGGCCCTCCTGGCTGCCAGGTCACACTGCTGGCTCATATTCAACTTGCTATCTACCAAAACCCCCAGATCCCTTTCTGCGGGGCTGCTCTCCAGCATCTCATCCCCCAGTCAGTACGTGTAGCCAGGGCTGCCCCTTCCCAGGTGCAGGACCCGGCACTTGCTCTTGTTAAACTTCATACAGTTGGTGATTGCCCAGCTCTCCAGTTTGTC
>VXAL01018911.1:25792-72895 GCA_013399475.1 Chauna torquata
CCAGCTCTCTGAGCACCCTGGGATGAATCCCATCCGGCCCCATGGACTTGTATGGATCCAGGTGGAGCAGCAAATCCTGCACACGTTCGGGCTTGGCTGGGAGTTTATCATTCCCACCGTCACGGTCCTCCAGCTCAGGGCACCCAGGGTCCCGAAGCCCATCATCGGTGTTGAAGACAGAGGCAAAGAAGGCACTAAACGTCTCTGCTTTGCCTGTGTCCTTGTTCGTGAGGTGACCATCCCCATTGAGTAATGGACCTATGTTTTCTCTGGTCCTCGTTTTACTATTCACATATTTTAAAAAGCCCTTTTTATTGTCTCCCACAGACCTGGCCAGCTTCAACTCTAATTGGGCTTTGGCTGCTCAAATTTTCTCCATACAAAGGCGAACGGCGTCCCTGTAGTCCTTCCATGTCATCTGATCCTGCTTCCAGCAGCCATACACTTTCTTTTTGTGCCTAAGCTCCAGAAGATCCCTGGTCAGCCAAGTCGGCCTTCTGCCCCGTCTGCTTGACTTCCGATATTTTGGAATTGGTTAGAATTTGGAATGTAGTTCCCTTTTAACATACACCTTTTGTAGATCCAAATGCAAAAAGAAAAGGCCCCTATGGGATAGTTTGACAAACATTTCCAAATGGCTTGCACAGTATTGCATGTATAGAGGTTTTGTCCCAAAACATGTGGATCCCACCATGCAGAGATGGAGGTTTACCTGCTCAGTTCCTTCTCAGTCTGTTCTGCACCAGTTCCACTTAAATTTGAATGGATTGACATTTACCATTTTTACATGAGCCAAGTAGAACTTTATTGCATATCTAACTTCAGGGAAATTACATGGATACAGGATTAGATTCTGTTCAATGTACACAACAGAAGCAGAATCTGGTCCAGTTTTCTGCTTTGCTCAGAGCATCTATGCAGTAAACTACAGACAAGCTACATCACAGTAGGATCAGTGATTTGTTTTGCTTGTGTCCTTGCCTTGAGTGGTATTTTTTATTGAAAGACAAGAACATATTCAAAAATATTTTGGCCAACACTATCCAAAAATAAAATTTGACAACTGACTTGAATTGACACTAGAGACAAAAGTTTTATAAAGAATCAAGACATATATTAAGAAAAGGTGTTATAAATCTTTTTATAATGAATACAGTCTTACTGCTGTGATTAACTTGGTTTTCAAGAGAAACAAAAGTCTTTCAGCGATGCTTTTTCAAAGAACAGATATACAAATCTGTGCCTGCTACAGGAGAAAGAAATGCCAATAAAAAGTATATGGAAATACAGATATAAAATAGATTTTCCTTAGTGTATTTGAAACAAAATTGTTCAACATATAAAATGATCAATTTATGCAACTAAAAAGAAAGTGATAAATGATGACAGCCAATTGGAGGAAGGTTTTTAGAGACACCTGGCAAGGACTGGTTTAGCTACAGTGTCATTAAAAATATTCACTAATGCTCTTAAACAAAATGAAAACCGCATGTTGCTAAATTCGTGATTGATTTCACATCAGGAGGTACATGCTAACACAGAGGAATGATGCACAAGATCTACAGAGACTAACAAAAATGAGTGGCTTTGATAAATACATGTTAGCACTTCTCTGGCAAAAGAGTCAGAAATAAAAAATATTCAGTAGGAACAAAAATGTGGAAAAATAGTGCTGTCAACAAGCTAGTGAACAGCAATTATATGTGAAATTCCAACACAAAAAGATGAAAATATTGCAGTTTGGCACCGCATACACAGAAGTCTGATCAGAAAATATAGCAGTTTCACACGGCTCCAGTCCAATCTTACAGCCAGTTCTGTGTTATACCTTCATCCCACCATAACTAATGAGAAGTTGTGTTCTGTTGGGTCTTTCACTAACAAAAGGAAACTAGGGACACAGTGAAGTGTTTTTTTAATGTATTCCTGTTTGTTAGTACTAATGTGCAGAGCCTTCTTTCCTTGAACACCAAGAAATCCAACTACAAACCACTTGCAAAATTTGATTTTGTGGCCAGCACCTGTTTGAGGACTATCTGAAATTTTCTTTTGGCCGCTGACTTTGCTTAACAGCTGTGCATACAGTAGTAAATCCAGCAAGACCAACGCACAGGCCTACAGTGGTCCATATCACAACCATAGCATTTAGCATTGTCTCTAGGTTTGGCTGTGCCAGTCAGCATTCTCCCAGCCAACGCTGAGGCATAATTCAGGCATTAGCATGGCCCCGGGACCATTCCCAATACAGAACTTTGACACAGCCACCACGTTTTGGGAAGCTATAAGAGTTTAGCTGTATGGGCAAGAACTATGCCATGCCCAGATCAGGTCATAGACAATTTTATTTTTAGTAAATATCTAGACATGTGCTCAAAGATCTTCCGCTTCAGATTGCTGGAATTCTCTCCTTCTCACTTCTTTCAAATAAATTTATTTACCTGTACACTTTCTATCTCTGTTCTTACCTTGTCTTCTACTTAGCTCTGCCATGCAGATTTTTTTTTTGGACAGAACAGTTGTTATGCCAGCTCTTTGTAAATAATAATCTCTTTACTTGTTCCTTCATTTAACATAAACAGACTTCATGCCCACAAGTTCTCAGAATGCCCTCCCCCGCCGCAAACATACACCACTTTCAGAACCAATGAAACTTAAAATAATGAGCTCTCAAAGTCTGTTTACAGACAGAAAGAAAAGGTTAATTATATATTTGTACCGAAAGTGTCTTTTCTGTATAAAAGGAAGTAGCACCAAAATGGCCTTTGATTAAAAAGCCCTGATATCTTTCTAATAGTCGCCAAATGCCATTTAGAAGATTTTAGAAACTCATTTCAAGCTGATGCTTCCAAATTTCTTAGTGGGAGCACAGTTTTAGTGAACAGTAATTCACTAGATAACAAGATTTTGTTATTGATATAGACTTACACATAGACTTGTTCTTCCTTGTTCTGTAGCACGGCTTATACATTATTTGGTTCCCCTGCATTTCAAACTGATACTCCTTGCTGGGGTACTTAGCATGGGAAGCAGAATATGGAACAGATTTTATTAATGGAGCCTCTTATTATTAACTCAAGCCTTAGACATTAAAAAAAGGCAAAAGATTTGCCATTCTTTTACCAAAAAGGTATGAAGTAAATGGTTGTACAGGGTTATTGGCCAACAAATGCTAGAAGTTAAAAAAAAAATTGATATCTTTAAAAAATATATTTTGAAAACAACATTGAGCTCCCTCAGGTCATAAATCCTTTGGTCCCCTCTCTGTGGTCTTCCAGCAAAAATTAATCACTTCTTATAAAGACATCTATGAATTAAAGTAATTTTAACCATAAAATACAGGTTTCATTATCAGTTCCCAATATCTTAGTCACAGCACCAATGAGGGTTAGATTGACAGTGTTGGTAATATTTTCTGGGACTAATTAAAGCCCTGAATTATTTAACTGTCTAACAAATAAACAGATCACATTAGCTTTCCCTTATTATTGCAAATTATACCTATTATAAAACCTTTCCTCTCAGAAGTGTAATTGAACAAACGACTTCCCTGTGGAAGTTAGTGTATCAGAAATGAGGAAAAAAAGTACCTCTACAAAATCCTGAAACATGGGTAGCTGTTATATTGATGATTTCTGGAGCTTTCTCCTTCCTTCTCCTTCTTCTTCTTCAGAAAGAAAGAAAAGAAAAAAGAAAAAGAAAAAGAAAAAGAAAAAGAAAAAGAAAAAGAAAAAGAAAAAGAAAAAGAAAAAGAAAAAGAAAAAGAAAAAGAAAAAGAAAAAGAAAAAGAAAAAGAAAAAGAAAAAGAAAAAGAAAAAGAAAAAGAAAAAGAAAAAGAAAAAGAAAAAGAAAAAGAAAAAGAAAAAGAAAAAGAAAAAGAAAAAGAAAAAGAAAAAGAAAAAGAAAAAGAAAAAGAAAAAGAAAAAGAAAAAGAAAAAGAAAAAGAAAAAGAAAAAGAAAAAGAAAAAGAAAAAGAAAAAGAAAAAGAAAAAGAAAAAGAAAAAGAAAAAGAAAAAGAAAAAGAAAAAGAAAAAGAAAAAGAAAAAGAAAAAGAAAAAGAAAAAGAAAAAGAAAAAGAAAAAGAAAAAGAAAAAGAAAAAGAAAAAGAAAAAGAAAAAGAAAAAGAAAAAGAAAAAGAAAAAGAAAAAGAAAAAGAAAAAGAAAAAGAAAAAGAAAAAGAAAAAGAAAAAGAAAAAGAAAAAGAAAAAGAAAAAGAAAAAGAAAAAGAAAAAGAAAAAGAAAAAGAAAAAGAAAAAGAAAAAGAAAAAGAAAAAGAAAAAGAAAAAGAAAAAGAAAAAGAAAAAGAAAAAGAAAAAGAAAAAGNATTTATCAATTTTTATGACCATAGAGTTTCATCAGAATTGCAATTTCTGCTCCCTTTTGTCTCCAGTCTACTTTCTGAATCATGCACCTTAGACAGAGTATCTGTCTGGGCAAGATGTTCCAGTGCTTCATGCACGTGAAGTTTAGCAGTAGAATCTTTTTTGTGACAAAAATAGGGGTTGTTTTGTTGTTGTTGTTGTTGTTATCTTTTAAAGCATTATCCTGTCCTCTTGGAGAAAAAAAAAAAAAAGGATTTGGCCTAGATGCATACATCTGTTGCTTTACCAAAACAAACGTACTTTACTTGTGGTCAACAGGTTCTGCTGTGCTAAGAACCAAAAGTGTTTGTTAATTCTGCAATGCTCTGGCTAGTTCTTACGTTGCCACTTTTTAAAGGTATGCTTCCTCCATATATTTCAGGAAGAAAAGATCCAGCAGAAAAATGGCACATCCTCTAGGACCACTTTCCCAGTCTGACCTGAAAGAAGAATTTTTCTAAACAGAAAACTGCCACAAAGAGAAAAAGGTAAAACATCTTTTGCTTGAGGCAAAGGACTTTCTTTTCTACCAGGAACTCATTTACACTTCCTCAGACTACCATATTGTGATCTGAGCTCATGCCTTTGGAAAAAAGAAATCTATACAAAGTTGGGAGATATGAACACCTTTTTAAGAGATCTGCTGCAACCTAGGAAGAAGTAAAAATCTAGTTTAGGAAAAGTCAACCAAAGGAAAAAAAAAATGTTTTAAGCAACATTGCTGGTTTTAAACAGTATTACTCAGAAAGCCATTTCCTACTCCACCCACGCCAAATAATACTGTACACTATCTTATAGTCATTTTCTAATATTAATAATTACCAGTACTATTTTACTAATTAAGGGCCAGGCTATAGGCAGATCATGGCATGGATTTGACTTGTTCCTTATCATGCTTTTTTCCACCTTATCCATTCAAGAGCTACAAGCCACTGGTCCTTGTTCTCTTGTTTTAATCCACTATCACCAGAACGGCCTCGTCTATGCAATCACTTTTCTTCCAATTAACTTCTGGAGGCTGCAAATGGAAGAGGGGAGGGGACCACTGCTGCCCATTTCTACTCCCAGCTGTCTGGTTTCTGGAGAATGCTGAGGATACTGCCTCTGACTCATCCCTTCTTTCCTCCCACTGGAATTAAAAAGCATGAACCCTCATAAGGGCCTTTATAAAATGAGGGTGTAATTTCTGAAAACACTGAGGGATTTGGTTCAATTCTGCTCGCCCTGAAATGAAAGCTAAAACTCTCATTGACATCAAGGGGAAACAACAGCCTCTTCAGCAGAGGCTAACATGCAGCATGTTTAAAACTCCAGCTCTCCACAAGTTACGTACATTACTGTAAAATCAAAGATTTGAGGCATTTCTTTTGAAGTACTCATATTCCTCCATTCGTGTATATATATTGCAAATGGGAATACAGTCTCTTATGCTTGTAGCTAAAACGGTGCCTATTTTGTCAGCTCAGCAGCTGAAGAGTGGGGCAATAACAGGTAAGATCAAAGGGCTTAAATAGCCTCTGCGGTCAGAATGACAAAATGCTTACAGCCTTGAATAGGATGTAGTCATTAGACTGGGGAAATGAACGATTTTGCTGAATGGGCACAATGGGAACTGATTTGGAGTGAAACAATGAGCCTTCACCTCATTGTAAGATCAGGAAGATTTGCTAGGTACACAGGAACACTGCAGCTTCGTTTTGAAGTTAATATGGGATGAATAAAACAATGGAAGAAATGACCCAAGCAGGGCAACATTAGGGCAAGAACATTGATGGGGTCAGGGTATTTTGACCTTTAGGGTTAACCAGATCAAAGGGTTTGCTGATTAGCAAAGTTGCTTTTTCCTTTTTTTTTTTTTTCCTAATTACTGTAAAATTGGCATCTCCATGGTTATTCTTTTAGTTACCTTTGCAGGTAGAAGTTGCAGAAAAAATCATTCACTACAAGCCCTTTGTAATTTGAGAAGGGAAGGTACATCCACTACTGGAAAACAAATCTGTGGAATGTGTTTTCTTAAGGATGATATTAATTCCTTTTATAACATAAATGCCTGATCAAGTGCCCACTGCAGTCAATGTAAACTGCTTAATGGCCTCTGAGAGGTCTGTCTCAGACATTAAAAGAAGTCACGTAGCTTATTTTATTGAATAACTAGGTCTCTTTTGCTGTCTTCACTCCATAATATTTTAAATGTATGAGAAAGCAAAGCCATTGTTTTAATTGCAAATATTGTGCCATAATAATAGGAGAGAGGAGGGCTAAGAAGGCAGCATTTTTACAAATAAATGTAGTGTCCTATAACATCAATACTTTATACTTCTATGGTTCTTTTTATTTCTGAAGTATGAGAGGTGGACCCACATTGTGGTCTGCTCTTTTTGCAAGAGGGTAGAATTAAAAATTTCACTTACTAGAATTAGGCACCTCAATCCATATTTAGGCAAACACATTCAAAAGTGTGGCCCTCAATGACATGCCTATGGTCACGAAAAATTTCCATGTTACCCTGCCTCTTCAGAGGTGTTTTAATTACCTTACATGAGGGAATTGCCCCAGCGTGAGTTTCATTTCTCCTTCTCACTCCCAAAGCTTCTATAAATGAGAAGAGCTAAGGAAAATTCGTGCAACCAAGACATTTAAAAAATATTGTGTTACCCCTGAGTGCTGCCTTGTCTTCTGGCTTATTTGGAGGATGTTTCAGGTTAGAACAAGTTTTCCAGGAACTGATGGAGAAGATTTAGGTGTAGAAACCCAGTAACCATTTAGGAAAAGACTGGGAGTTCTGCAGTCCTTCCTCCATTGTCTCCTTGTGTTCTGTCAATTTATGATCCTGAAAGCCCATTTCCTAATATTTCTGTAAATGACCTAGAACCTTATCCTCTCTACAGCTCCAAGTGACCTGTTGTCCTTCAGAAAATCCTGTTTATCTGTTACAGATCTAGTTCCACTGGAGCTGGCTCTTGATCCTTTGTTTTCTAATTAAAAAACAGCCCTTTGAAATGGAAATCTCAAAAACCTAAACAACTTTAACATGCTTTGTTATCAGCTGGTTGATATACTCATTTTGATATTTTTAAGATAGATGAAAAAAAAAAGAACTGCCAAATTCAGATGAGGACTATATCTTCCTATCTCCCAGATGTTGTTCAGCATATGTTTTGTGAAGATTTTGTACACAGGTGCACCTGTGCTTGCCTGCTGCAAGGAAGAAAGGTGTTTTCCAAATCATACTTGTAACAGAAAAGTATCAGAGCACAAATATTTCGTATCAGAAAAGGGGCAGGATTTATCAGAGGGTAATAAGACATTTGGATTACCCTTGACCCAGCACTGTCAGAACCCCAACATACCTTGTCTTTCATCTAGAAGTGATTGCTATTTGTCTAGACAGATAGTGACAGTCTAGATATTTGGTTTAAAAGAATGACTTCACTCCGCTGGCCCACTGCTTTCAGGTCTATACATGCTCACATCCAAGTTGTGCCCATTAATGGTCATGCACCCAGGGGATTTTTTTTTCAGGACTCCTCATTAGAAATATCTTCTAAACAAAAATCTTTAACATTGGATGGGCTGACATACTATGTTTGTAAGTACGTATTCCAAATTGGCATTTCTCAAGTCATTTATTTTTGAGAATTACAGATTTTCAGATCAAAATGGAAGTTTGTGGGAAAGCTACGAAATAGACAGGAAGTGATAATGTAATAAATCTTGCCTCAGACATTTAGATACATCCTATACTTTGTTCAAGGAAACTATTTATCTGTAACACAGTTTCTTTAGGATGTAAGAAAAGTGAGATAAATAAAGCTTTCTCCTGTATTTGGTAAACAGTTCCTATTAACTCCATTTTATGATGCAGATATGTGTACTTTTACATGTCTATCTTTATAAATTCTAGGATATTTTGTGAACTTAGAGCAAGTCTTCTCTGAGAAAAGTTGGTTTTACGATATGCTTCCATTGGGAGGATTAGACCAAATTCAGCATCAATAGATGACCCCAAAAGCTGCTCTGAACTGGGAAGTGTATATACACACTAAGAATTACTGCAGTCATTCTACATTAAACCTATTTTTCCACAGAAGCTAATAGAGCAAACACTGAGCTGCATATGAGAATCTCATAAATGCTAATGCATCTATACCAAAGTAAGAAAGTTATTTTTGCTTTAGAGAAAGAAAATAAAGCACAGAAGAAGGAATTCTAATGTTGTATCAGTCAGTGTCCTTCTTACTGCTTTGAGTGTGGTCAAGGTTTCACTTAGAAACATTGAGCAGAAACTTTCACTTCATTTCAGTTTCAATCATTTAATTTCCAAACTCTAAATTTAGCTACTGAATCTAGATTTTACCAGTGACNTCTTAAATTTTTTATGGCATCTAATCAATTACGATAAACATTTGCTTTAAAATAATTTCCACATTTGCCCTGTGATACTTGCTATAGACATTGCCGTGGACCAAAGTAACTCAGATGATACTGTTATGGGGTGTGCCCAGGAAGACATGGTTAGAACATTCTTGGAGATCCTGTGATTGCTTTGAAAGATTTTGGAAAGCAGCCTTTATGGAAAATATCTGGAACTCCCTCAGACTGGCATAATTTCAGACCTCATAGACCAAGAAAGCATTCAAAGCAAAATCCAGCTCCTGAAGGGATAATTAGTATGGAAATTTTGTAGTGTTTGGTATTTAGGAACCTGGATTCTATCCATTGCTAACTTATTATTTTTTTCCTAGCTTGCCCAGAAGGCTTATGAAATGCATTATAAACCCTACATTTCAAAAAGGAGCTGCTATTGTGTTCTCCTGTAGTCATGAAGTCGTTCAGGTATATGACTCCCAAAAAGATCTCTGCAATTGCACTCATCCTTGTTCTAGCCAGAATTGTGAAGAAAAGATCAAGTTAAAGGTGTAATTCAGGCTCCAGACGCATCCACCACGTTAGGTCCTGAATGAGCTGCAGACTGCTGCTGAGTTATTGGAGACCTCCCACTTGGCTACTCTCCATCTGCTGGATCTACCTCTACTCCCTCATTGTACATGAAGTGTCATGAAAGGGGAATTCCAGTGCTGAGAGGCAAGAGGTGGAGGTTTGCTTGGGAAAGGACAATATGACTTGCTATGAAGCCACAATGGCTTAAGAAAGCACAAGGTCATGAAGTGCTGATCAAATGAAAATCCCCTGCACCAGGCAAATAAAAAATAAAAGTGTTGGTGGTTTTAGTGCATGTAAATATTTCAGGTTTATTCCAACTTTCAAAGTTGTAGTTTTATGTATGTAATGGATGATTTATTGATATCAGAAGATGGACACATTAAAACAGTAACCAAGTGTAGTCTCAGGGAATCCTTGGCATGACTTACAAAATCTGAGACAAAGCGTTCGAGGCAGAAAAGCCTCTCCCTCCTCCCTGCAGTCCCAGCTACGATTACAGTTTCCACTATTGCTAGTTTTTGGAAGCCTAAAGGAGAGAAATCTTGTGAGAAACCCAGCAGTAGGGGCAGCAATGCACGTCAGGCCCCGGAAATGATCACTCCACCTCCTGCTTTGCCCCAGGAGAAGCTGGTGCAGTGTAAAGGCTAAAGAAACCCACGCTACGTAGCCATAAGGTGAGCGCAACAGCAGGCAGGGAGCAAGCACCCACCCCTGCAGTAATCACAACTCTTGAAAAGCCTCTCCGCTCCTGCCCTTTTCATCTTGCCCCAGACCTCAGCCCCACATTCTGCAGGAGACAAACAGCCCTGAAAATCAGGCCCCTTTAAAGAGCTCATGCTAAGCAGTCAAAATCAATTAGCAGTCTCAAAGTAGAATGAATGATAATGGATACGGAATTGCCTTGGTACTCAGGGGACTGGGATTCAATTCTTACCTCTCCTAGACTTCCTCTGTGACCTTGGGCAAACCCATATCTGTTGCTCTTTTCCACTAAATCTTCTTTTATGTATTTTTACCTCACGGAGCTTTTGCAAGGTTTGATTGCAAAGTACTCAAATTATCTTCTTCATTAATCTATACAGAGTTTTGAAAATGTAAGATTGTGTGATTTTTTCCTCTATACACACTGAGCTAATTGTAGTATCTTTTGGAGCTGTATTACTACTTTCTAAAAGAATCAGTAAAAAAAAAAAAAAAACATGAAGAGATGCAATGAGATAAGGTGAGTACAATTCTTTTACTTTCCTCAAGAATCTCTGATAAGGGACAAGAAAGGAACGAACAGATTTTTATTTATTTATTATCTGTAAGACATGTGAAAGGCACAGACGACTAATCCTCCTTTCTTTCAGAATCAGGAACTGATTCACAGGTATTGATGTAATCACCAGGGTGCAAACTGCAAGGAGAAAACTGAACTACACACCCAGGCTAGCAAACTGTTCCAAAAGCAAAAATGACAGTTAAGTTTACTTGAAAGTTTATAAAGGTGAGCATCTTTGAAGATCGCCCCCTTTTCACTTGCAATGTTTCTCAAGGTACCTACTTCCCTGTAACTAAACTTTGACACCTGCCATAAGTAATCTACACAAGGTAGTATTGTTCTGGATTTTGTGGTCAGTAAGTCACAGTAGAAAAAAAAAAAAGAAGTGTTCCATAAACTCATGACAAAGTCTTGTAGCAGTGTTTTCATATTTAAAATATCTAAACGTATTAGTATGCACCTACCTATCTACGTGTATGTACGCATACATGTACACTTTCAGATCCATACATACACAAAGCAAATCAACTAAATTCAGGGTTTGTGTCTTCACACTCTTAGTTGAAGGGAAATTTCTTGCTGCTTAACCTTTGGGTTTGTTTTTATTTTAAGACAGTTACACTTTTCTTTATACTTTAAAAATTAGGGTGCTTTTTCTTCCCCCTATCCTTGTTTCATGCAGATGATGAACCCTTTGAAATGTGCTTGCTCTTGTTGCCCACTAGAAGGAGAGGGGTGAATGCCACATATCTAATTGTGTGTCTCCACAGAAACTTTCCTCTAATTCCTGGTTGCTAACCCACATTCTTTAAGTCCTCTGGCCTCTTTCCCAACACTCCTCCTCTGTCTCACAAAGAAAAGAATTTGCTTTTTTTCCCCCCTATCCAAGGTCTTTTCTCATTTCAAAGCAAGCTACTTGAATGACTATTCAGTGTGTGCAGAATGAGGTCTCTCCACAACACTATGCTATAGTAAAAGCCGTGTGTGCTTATAAAGGCTGCTTGAAGGCAGCCCTACCCCACAGTGGCCCAGGCGGCATACACAGCACCCTGACCTAGCCATCTGTATGCAAATCTCCACAGACTAAGTAAACTTTCATAAAAATGTTCTGGCCCCTCTTTCTGTGTGTTTAGCAATTATTAGTGCACATTGGTCCTTTGTGTTATATTATTATGCTTTGTGTGCAGAGGAGACTCCCTGGCACCTGCGCTTGTAGGTGGCAGATGGCAGTTCTTGGCAGCAATACGGAAGTTTTCCTGAATACAGCTAAGCCACAAACTGGCATCTTTTATTTCTTTATGTGTGTACTGAGGAGAAAGGATTAGTGGTAGATTACCAGTAGCCTATCAAGGTATTTAACAAAAAAGAGAGAGAGAGAGAGAGGGAGAAAAAAAAAATCTAGTGAATGTTTTTCAAAAACAAGGAGAAAAAGAGGAGAATGTACAGCAATAACTTGCATTAAAAATTGCCAGCAGATAGCTAGGTATTAATTCAGTCTCATACACACAGAGGTTTTACCATTCTTACAAGGGTGCAAAATGGATGCCTCGCTGCTAACTCATGTTTCTTGAATATTTACTATGTTTTGCTCCTGTGTACTTAGATAGAGGTTTAACATGACTGCTACGTTTTTGATAAAGAGTCTGTGATCATAAAGGATCCCAAGGTGTCCAACAATCAGATAACACACAGTAATCAAAACGCAGCTGGCTCTGGGGTGTGGAGAGCCATTAAATCAACCACCGCTGCTCAGGGTGCTGCACAGCATGGGTGGAAAAGAGAAATGTTGGCTAATAACATCTACTTGTGAATACCCAGAGGCAGGAGAGGTCTCTGCCTGAGATTTGACACCACACAAATCAAGAAATCAGTGAAGGGCATATAAAACCTCTAGATGCTAAAAGAAGGTATATACTATTGATGAGTATGAGAAAGGAACGCCTGGCCCCAGTAAACTGAAAGAGAGAATAATTCCTATGGAAAGAAATAGCTGGAAGGATGAGGATCTGGGAATTTGTTCTTGGTCTCTTTCTAACCCTGTCAGCTCCTGAGAAAGAAGGCCAGCTGCGATTTCTAAGAATCGGTGTTTCTATGGTTTATATCATCTTCCTCCATAACTGTGTTTCCAGGACTACAAACAACATCTTAAAAGAGCCTTTTTATTAATATGATTTCTGTATGTTTCATTTTTATAGCACATTTCCATGGTACATGATTTCTGCCTTTGAAATCATTTTTAATAAATGCTATCATTCTCCTTGACTACATCCAGTGTTAGACTTCTCAGAAGATCACACGATAGCATAATACTCAAGGGAGAAACAGTCTGCTATGGACAGAGCGGTTCTCACACCATTAGGTGGGCAAAAGGGAGAGTGTTTGAACCACAGACCTCAGAGCACAGGGAAAATATTGTCTCATTCCAAGGTAAGTCAGGGAGAGTGTACCACGGCAGCACAACCTCAGGTGGCCTTTTTACACCAAAGATATAGGAAAAATATATGGAAAAGGAGCAAGGCACATAGAACAAAAAAAAAAAAAAAAAAAAAAAGAAAGAAAAAAAGAAGGGGCAAAGGGGGGGGGGGGNAAAAAGAAGGGGCAAAGGAGGGGGGAGAGAAAATAAAAATAAAAGATCAAAATAATAAGAGAGAAAAATAGTAAAACAAATCAAAGGAAGCACATACACATTCAAAAAACTCACACCTCACAAAACAAGCAAACAAAAAAACTACCAAAACCCAAGATGGATAAAAACATGCAGGGAGAGAAAAGAATGAAGTGAAAACAGACACAGAGTGAAACATAGACTGATGATATTGTACCCAGACATAGAAAATAATGCGGCTCACCCAAAAAAAGAGCAGGAACAACTGTTGTTTGAATAGTATAACCACAGACCAGTCTATCCATGCAAAAACCATCTGAGGTGGACACAGCAGCTCTTGACTTTTGGTGGGGACATGGAAGTCCCATACCTATCAGTATTAGCCAGTACAGAGAACACTCCTATGTGTTATGTGATAAAACGCCATGGCTGTGCAGACACCTTCAACTCCACCCCCACCCCCATTCAGGAAAACACTTACTCTTGTTCCATGTGTGTTTTAATTGTGACCCAATTTGGTTAATATTGCCAATGTATGTTTCTTATGATCTTTCTGAAGACACGTGGTGCAGCAAATGCAGAGACAGAGCTAAAGGCATGGCACCCATCTTTCTTTTACTTCCATCCCTCCACAAAGCACGGGGCTCTAACAGCACAGGTTAGACCTGTTAATTTGTCTTTTTAAATTCTGTCTGACTATGGAAAATGATATGGTCTTGAAAACACCAGGACAATATTCCAGCTATGTTAATCATAGTAAAGGCCAAGAAGTGAGGCAAAAATGAAGGTATTTTGCAGTTAGACCAAAAAGAGAGAGATTCATAGATTCATCCTACCCGCTACGATAATACATATTCTACAATAACTTGAATGATTACTTAGATTTCGTAAATCCAGGCAAAAAAAAAAACAAAAAAAAACAACCACCTTCTTCCAGAAGTTAAATTAAAGCACGTATTCTAGAATGCAAAACTTATTTTAAGGACATCAGGTAGTATTGTAAAGGAAGAGAGTGTTGATTTTATTGCAGTTCAGTTCATTCTTAAAGAAAGGGAATTTCCCCCAGGGCAGAAAGGACAGTAACTGCTGACACTGGCCTTCTTATACAAAGTGGAAAAAAAAAAAAAACCTGTTCCCATTATTTTTGGAATAAAAGTTATTTTGGTTGTATTTTATAACTAGTAAACAGAAGACTCAATAAGCATATATATATATATGCATAGTCCTTTATATATATACACATATATATGTTTACAAAAAGGCTTTTTGGTGTAACTATTAAATGGCAATTAGTTGGAGAACTTTACAAATGATAACCCTGAGGCATTAGAAGAAATTGAGGAGCTTGTGACCCCTGCTAGACTGAGCTATTATGAACGTAACATACTGTAAAGCAGATGTCCAGACTCAGAAGTGCCTCAGGTGCATCATTCTTCCTCAAACATAAGGCAGAGACATCGAGCTTACACCATCTGAAAACTTTCTGAGTTTAGTATTAATTCTCCTCCCAACAACAATTGTCTTATGCAGCTGTCGGAAACTACAGCAGGACTGAAGAGAACAGTTTTATTTCTGTTTCCATTTCTTTTCAGTGGTAAGAGGGTAAAGTGATTTCACAGAGCACAGAACTGCATTCACCAAGGACTGATGCTCACCATTGTTTTCTGAGTGTGATGCTCTACAGGTTAATAAAAAAGTAGGCAGACAGACTCCTTTGGAAGACTCAAAAGGCATCTGCCTCTCTCCAGTGGATAACAGGGCACCCAGTCACTTACTTGGGTTTACCAAGCTTTTAAAATGTAAGTTCAAGTAAGGCGCCAATACAAAGCAAGCTCAAAACATTCAATGGGTTCTAAAAGGTCACTTCAAATTTTGTTTATCCACAGATACACCCAGGAACTGAAATTCTGCTATTTCTCTTAGGAAACTGTTCAATATGTTGATTGATACCAGTCTGGTTTCTTTTCAGATGCCTTCATTCCTGTTGCACCTCTGCTTGCTCCTCTGCTTTAATTTATCTGATGAATTTCTGTAACTTATAGTTACAGAAGAAAAAGTATTATCTTGCAAGGTACCAAAACTACATGGCACACATTAAAATTACCATTTGTAACGACACACAGTGCAGGATGTCCCACACAGGCCTTAACCCAAAGGCTCTTCTTTCTGCCTACTCCTTTGTCACCTCCTTTATGCATCAGATTGTGGAGGCATCTGACCTTAACACTTGCTCCTAAGCAAAGGTAAGGGCTAGTAGGGTCTTCTGTGGAAATCAGTCAGCTTTGCAGTCTTGTCCCCTATTCTAAAATGTATGTGGCTGTACTGAAAAACATTCATTTTTCTGAATTAATGGCTGGAAGCTGCTGATACTACAGAAATCAATTTTTGACTGCTGGATTAAGGTTTAAATCATTAAAATTAACTCCCGGTAGAAGATACCGTTGCACCTAGATTATTAGTTCACTTGAAATACACCACCACAAAGGAAAGTACCTTTTTTTTTTTCTAAAGTATGTAAATGTATATAAACTGTCCTATATAAACTCCTCATCTTCATGCCATGATCATATTTTTACTCTAGTATTAAATTCAAAAACTATATATATAAAGGCATTAGGACAAAAACAAAAACAAAACAACAACAACAACAAAAAACACAACTAGGTCCTGATTCTTAATATCTGTACTCTGAAGCCAAGGAAACACTTTTTCACATCATGCACACTGAGATCATAGCACACTCTGCACCAGGAAATCACTGGCAACATCCCTACTGATAAACTGAACCCTGCCAGGGCTCATTCCTTGGCCCAGAGGCCAACTGGCATGGTCTGGTCAAGTCCATACAATTAACTTGCTTAGCTTCCACAACACGGTAGCCGTTTCCAAACTATATATTGGGAATGATCCTTGGCCTGTTCAGACTCCTAAACTTTGCCTGGGAATTGTCCAGGAGACTGTTAATTAGCCTTAACCAAAGTTGCGCTGGGGCCTGTTTTTTTAACAGTGATTGAATTCCAGTACCTAGTCCACGGCTCTAGCACTGGTTAGTTCACTAGTATAAATGTAACAAACAAGAATGGAAGAAGGATTGATCTTTTTATCCCTTTATTTCTTTTCCTTTCACAGTGAAAGGAAATCAAAGAACAGTATGGTATGTATTAGAGACCAGTGCTCACCAGGATGATCTGAATACAGCCACATACATATATACAGATACATATCTATATGTGGATACTGATATACACATTTATGTATACATATTGATAACCAAAATACTGGAGAGGCCATTTAATTTCATATTGGAAGCTAACCTCAAACTGTTAGAGAGCAGGAAGACACATAATACTGGGCAAATTCTGTTTACACCTTCATCTGATACTGGCTAATGCTGAAGACATGATCCTGGACTGGATGAACTTAAGATCTTATCACACGCAAAAATACTAGTGTTTAGAAAGTCTGTCTGGGTTATAGGAAATGTATTTTTTCAGTTATCCAAGCATACATACACACACTCATAATGTGAGAACACTCATTTTTATGGTTTCATTTTCCACCACTTTAAATATCATTTATGGTGAAGATCCCCAAAAATTGAGTCAGTATAATAAGACAAACAAATGGAGTCTTGTACTTTGGTTTGACTGAAAAATTTTATTCCTAAATTACCTGTAGTTCATAAAAGTTAAAGATCTGATCACTAATGAAGATTCAACTCATTCTGTGTCCTAACTCTGTGAGGTATGCGTGTACAATGTTATTCAATAGAGTTAGGTTACTTCAGACTTTCCCAGCTAATGACCTGAAGAGCTCCAGGCAAGACGTGTAAGGTAGTTCTTTTAAATTAAGCAGAGCATGTTCACAAATCAGTGCAGTAGCAGCCTCACCCAAATACCGCTGAAACCTTTGGAAGTTTTCCACTGATTTTGTGAGGTTTGGGCCAGGCTTTATCTAATCACTTCTAGATATTGCCTGATGAGAAAATACGTGTGTTCCTCAAAATGCTCCCACATTTTCCAAAAGCGATGAGAGTGGGTTGAAAAAAAAAAAAAAAAGCAGGAAAAACTAATGGGAACACTTATCTGGGCAAGTAACCTTTGAAACTGGTCATCATAAGTTAAAAGCCAGTATCTCACCAAAGCCACTAAGGGTGAAACACATCCAAATCTTGATTGAATAATTTTTGATTATTCAAGGCTATCAAGATGCTTCATTCCTTTCATGAAATAATCAGCACTGTCAAGTCTTGCTGAACTCAAGCAATTCAAGAAGCACTCAGCACCTTGCAGAACTGAAGAAAAGCACCTGTTGAGGGAAGACACCATCCCACAAATATGCTTATACAAAATCTTATTATTATTTTCACACATCCAGTTGATATGGGTGGGATTTATTTCATCTTACTGTAACCACTTCGAAGTTAGGCATTATTCATCTTGGAATTCCCTGTTGTTAAAGGAGAGATGGGCATCTCAGAAGAGATTTCTCACAGCTGTCTTAGACACTTGCCTTGGTACAAGATGAATTGTCTTCTGGGGGTGCCCATCTCTCACCATTGGCTGCTGGGAGACCCTAGATTAGCTTGGAATATATATATATAACTGAAGTTAACTGAGATTGGTCACAGTCTGAGAATATCGGTTCTTTTGTGCACGTTGTGTAAATTATTGTCCACTTTCCTATGCAGATATGATCATTTGTGCCCCAGCTTTACAGCACTGATAGGACTGCCCACTTCCATCCCCTTACCATTTGTTTTCACATGGGACCTGATCCACCTCTCTAAAATCAATGAAGCTCAATGAGAGCCGAATCAAGTACTATGACAAAAACAGAGCTCCAGAAACTTTAAAGATCTATCCTGCAAATCTCACTCTCTGCCAGGGGAATTCCACTGAATATATATCTATATACACACATATTAAAAAAAAAAATATATATCAGCTTCCTGCAGAACAAGTGAAAACATAATGCTGCAGGATTCCATATCAAAGAAGAAAACTTTAGCAAGAAAAAAGCAAAGAATGGTGAGAAAATATCTGGGGGAAAGATCACAAAGGAGAACGAAATGAGGAACATAACAGAAGTTTATCTTTGCAGACAAAGCTGAATGATTCACCTTACCCCCTTCGCAGTGAACACGAACAACCCTTATGCTACAATAACGCTCCTAAGTATGCATAGAGTGCAACACACTTAAAAATGCTGAGATTACAGGTGAAATCATGGTCCTAACTGAAAACTTGCAACAAAATTTGATAGACTTCTTAAAACAAACACAGCTTTGATTTTTATGTATATCATACAACATTATATCCACAAACTTGAGATTAATATGCGAGAGATTTTAAAATGTTGCTTGGCATTCACTCATTGGGAGGAATTAACTCTACTGTCCTTCAGATAGATTGAGGGCAACAGGAGGATATAAAAGGCAAGGCTCATATTCATTGGAGGTTTGTGGTGTGGCATTTAAACATTTCAAACAATCATGTTCTAAGGTTGATTTTGCAGGCTGCCTTAGTCACTATCTCCAGTCAAGGCTCTTGCGTAAATGGGGTTTGTTCTACCCCGACAGTGTGCCTATTGTAACTTGGGGCCACCTGTTAGACAGCATGAAGTGTTGCCTAAAAAAATACACAATAAGCAGATTGTTTGTTACAGTTGTGCACAGACAACTGTATTAGTGTTCTTCACACCATATGTCTATATAAACAGAGCTGCAGTGAGCTATTCACCAGAGACTCAAACACTGATGAAGAAGCTTCTCTTAAAAGACCCAGGGCTTACAAGCATTGGTTCACCTGTTAGGCTTACATCAGGATTTCAAATGCTTTGTATCAAAAGAGAAATATTCCTTCAGAAGTTTCTGCATGAAGTTTTATGCTAGAAGCAAATGCAAAACAACAATAACAACAACAACAACAACTACAAAACACTTAGTGGTTTTAGTAGTACTGTGCAAAGGGAAGAGGTGGGAAATTCACTTTACAGAAGCCGTTTGACTACCTTCTGAAGTAAAAATAACATTATATCATTTTATATTACATATGATAATTGCTGCTATTGTTGTTACAAAATACTCCTTCGTCCACGTGTCAAAGCTAAATCTGAAGTCTCATCAGGTGAACTTATGAGCTCAGTCATATCCAGGCTTCTTGCAGTCTTGGTGAAACTACCCCAGGCAGCCTTTTTTATTAATTTCACTCTTTCACATGGGGGGATTTTGGGAGAGGGCAAGGAATGAAAATGTCCCTTTTTCTTTTGTGCAAGGAGAAATGTTACAGTAAATAAGCAACAGATACCACTGATAACCACGCTGTAAGAATAGAATAGAATAGAATAGAATAGAATAGAATAGAATAGAATAGAATAGAATAGAATAGAATAGAATAGAATAGAATAGAAATTACACAAGTCTTTCAGCAAGGTCTGTGCAAGGATAATCAATTGTATACACCCAGGTCTCAGTAGTTATTGTGTGTGGTGATCATAAAAGTAATATCAACTATTACACAACTGCCTGGCAATACTGGAGTATATGTGAGGAGGCGTATTAATGTCTGTTCCTCCTGTCACTTTGGTAGCACAGAAGAAGCATGGAGCAAAAGTCTCTTTGGCTGTCATCCTCCTGCATCAGCTTGCCTCCTGGAGCTGGTGCAGGTGTGGGACATAAACTCTTCCAGCAGAAAAGCCCATTGCAGCTAAGTCTTCATGGAGGAAGGGCACAGAACCAGAATGTGAAATGGGGGTCACCATCTGGTGCCTGCTCTGCTCCCAGAGCAGCCTGGCTCTATATTACACTCTTTAAGTTTAAATTTGTACATGACTATCCAGCCCCTACAAAGAATGATTTTTGCAGAAGCTAACAGCATTCTTCCTACAACACTAAAGCTGATCCGCAACATGTAAAACACCTATCAGAGAGAAAAAAAAAAAAAGAATTATGAGGGGATTTTTATTCTCCGGCATAGAACAAAAGAACCGCAGCAATTTATTTTCTAATGACTGTTATAAAAAGTTCACCTTACAGCTGAACTCCTCTAAGCAGCATAGATCAACTGTTCTAGCTCCAAATACATATTGGAATTATTTTAATCCTGTTTTTCATGTATGAAGTGTTTACTCTGATACAGTTAAAAGTAGCTAGGCAGGTTTTGGCTCCATTCAAAACAAAAACGTTATGAACCCATCTTCTGTCTTTTTTTTCCCCCAGAAAAGAGTATTTGCTCTAAGGAGCAGCATTAAAGAGATGATTTTTAAAAGGTTCTGCTTCAAGGTTAGTTAACCCACCTTTTTTCATAAATTACCATGAAAGCTTTTTCCCTGTGCTGGTTTCTTTCTATTAACACAAAGAATACAATGCCTCCCAGTTTTACACATTATATTGGTCTCTATTTGGAATAATATTTTTTTCATAATATAGGCATCACTTTAAAAAAAAAAAAATCAAGCTACTCTGTTTTCTCAGCACCAGTCTCTGTAATATTTCTGAATTTCTTGTTACTTTATTGTTGAAATACTTTTTATATCCAGATGCATGTTGAAGTCTGAAATTGCACATTTCATATCCTTCTTTGCCAAGTCAAATATCCAAATTAATTTACGCTTAAATAAGTCCAGTTTCAAAACAGTTTTCCTAACTATACATATGGTGGCACTTCAGGTGGGTGCTGAAATTAGTTCATAATAGTAATACCTAGAGACCCTTACCTGAATGTTATTGTGCATTCAGCAGTCTAGAGTATGGAGAGCTAAAACATGAGACATACGGCTGCATAATAAATAGAGGAGGCATGATTATAGCTTGCATGCAGTTTCAGCCTACCTACTGCAGTTAAGAGTAGTAACGAAGATACATACCATCGCATGGTTTCTAGCAAACAAATAGAAAGATGATGCTATAAGTTTTACAGTGGGGGATGCTGCTTTGAAGCAAAGGAGCTCAGGCTCCTGGTCAGGAAAACGGCAGAAGGAGGGGAGTGAAGAATGACAACAGGCTAAATAACGATTCCTGTTTTCCTCATGGTCCCAGGATCCACTCCAGCCATGCCAGTTGATGTCCACTGATGCAACTAATGTTTCATATTCAAGTTGATATTATATGACAGAGCCCATACTGCCACTCTTCCTCTTGTAACTAGAGATTAAGACCATTGTGGCTATGAAAGCATGTGCTGTAATCCCACATGCTGCATCTTTGCTGCACAGCACTCCCTAGAGAGACAAAAAGTGGAAGGTAGAAGTTTTATTAAACTTGTTTTACAGAGCAATCTAAAAGACTGTAACCATGTCTACACCACATCACAGCCAGCCTCAGAAACAGCAGGAAGTATGGGCAGGAGCATGGGATGCAAAGCACTGGGAGACCACCAGCCTGCCAGGAGTATTAGCTGAATTGTTCCAAAACTGAATTGAAGGAGTTTATGCAAACAACCAATGCAGATGGATGGTAAATTTGGCCTCTAACCGCACACCAGGACTGACACTTACACAAAGTCACTCAGACAGTTCATAGGAGAACTCATGGTGAATCCAAATCCCCAGTCAAGAGACCAATCCAACCACAAAATCCTAGGTAAAAAAGGATGATACGAGCTTCTGTATAGTCGCCAGAATTATGAATGGAGCAAAATGTGGTCATTTTCCTGGTGGAACAAACAAAAGAGAATCCCTTTCCCTCCCAAACTTGATCTTCGGTTATAAGAAATCTTTCATTTTGTTATCAAAACTGCTTTCATATATACTTGTGCTTGTTTTATTTTCTTCTTTTTAAAATCTGGTTATATTTAGCATAGAAATTTTGAAAATGAAAATTTGAAACATTTATTAAATGTTGAATACTTTTTTCTTTAAATATCTTACTTTTGGTGGATGAGAAGGAAATAAAGGGAAATAGAAACTTTTCACAGTTTAATCTAACAATAAGATTTTTTTTTTACTCCAAAACTACATTTCTGACAACTTGATTTTAAAAGAGGTGCTATGTATGAGATAACTCCTTCATCACAAATCCTTGCTAACACAATGAGATTGTAGATTTCAGCTGCTGAAATGGAATTTTCCAAAAGCCATTTTTAAATTTTATCCTGCAATTAAAAGTTTCCTTGGAAATGAAGCAGCAATGTGTGTACAGCGGAGTTATAAAACCTGCTTTTATTCAACGCTAAATATAATTGCAGACGTCTAATTTTATCTGGCAATCTTTATATAAAATGGGAAGAAAGTTGTAAGGCTATGCACGATACCGCAGTACATATGGCCATGCCCCTCTTTGCTTCTTCAATAAATTAGACTACTTTCCACTCAAGTCCTTCAAGCAGCTTTGCTCTGGGAGAGATGGGGACAGGGAATAAACAGGTAAAGCAAAAAAGCATGGTAAGGTAAATATGAAGAGAGTAGGTAAAGGGAGTTATCATAATTCCTATGGCACTGTGATAGCTGAGATGTCAAGAGCACGCATCAGAAATGGGGAAACCAATACGCTACAATCAGAGACACTGTGTGCTAGCAGCAGCCAACCTGCCTTCATGTTTGGCTAATGAACAGATACACAGGTTTCAGGCCTGCTGGTGACATTCACACAAGATTATGAGTAATAAAATAGGAATAGATTTTACTGAAAACAAAGATTTTTATTCAAAATGTCCGTGTTCAATTAAAAAAAAATAGGTAAGTCAGAACATGCAAACTTTTCTTGTTTATTTATTGTGTTTAAATCTTTTAATTTTAGTATTTGGGGGTTTTGATCAAAAAGAAAATAGAAAAGTAAAAAGTGAAGAAGAAAAATCAACAGTTTTCTACAAATGCAGAGGTTTTCTGGGATTGTCTTTACCTGACTGAAATTTTATCACCCTCTTCATTTGCTTGTACGTTACCAGTTCAACACCAATCCTTTCAAGTTGTTAAATTACACAGCTCTTCTGTTATTTAGGTTGTAAATGCCCTGAATCAAAGCCCGTGTCAATGGGGGCTTGACAATATTCCTGGCATGCACATTATATTGAGAGGTTCCTGGCTGCTCCTTTAACATATGTGTCCATCATTATTTGTTCAGCTTCTTCTGGGATCAGAGTTTATTAAACAACAGAAAAAAAAGCAAGCAAAACAAAACAAGAAAATCGCAGACCAAGGCCACATTTCCTTAAAACTCTACTTTCATTTGGGTTTTTCAGAAAGAGTTTCTTATAGGTACTACAGAGGTTTCTTAAGATATTGGTACATGACTGATAAGTCGTGTCTAACATCTTCCCTGGATTCAACAATAGTCCTGTTGTTGTGATAACTGGAATATCAGAAGATAGGTGAACTGTGAACTCTTTTGTGGTATGGCATTGGTTGTTTTATTGTATTTTTGCTTTAGTTTTTGTCTTCCGAGTGACTAAACATACACTGCAGCTCTAAGAAGGCAGATCTGAATGATGCTAATGGTGCACCTAAATTTTTTTGTTATTTGTTTGGTTTTGTTTGTTTGTTTGTTTGTTTTTAATCCAATCTTAGAGGTATATCCTTATATAGCATTGCCTTGTGCTGGTTGGTGTATTGGGTCACCAGGAGCCAGCTGGGGTATTTCTGTACAGCAATGGTTTGTTGTAGTTAAGTTATTCCTTTAACTGACTACTGTGTGATTTAGGAGAAATCACAGAAAATTAACCTCCTGCTAAAACTGAAGTCATTTATCTCCTAGGGATTTAGGACCCCACCTGCAAAATGTAGACACACTGCTTTATTCCACTTTATTGCAAAAAAAGATTCAACTTGAATATTTAGTGGGAACTTGAAACCTCTCATAGTGACACAGAAATTTTGCCACATTTAATCAAAGTGTGAATCATACTGTCTAGTGGTCTGTTGGGTCATTGGAGAATACTGCATGTATGAGACTAAGGTGATAAACAAGTGACTCTATATTCAAAATATTATTTGAATTCACATCCACAACTGAAACAGAATACAAGATTCCCCCGATAAGAGAGAAATGAAGTTAGGTGAAGGGTACAGGACAGTGAAAATTAGTCCAGGTTTCCAGTTTTCCAATTATCTCCTATCATTCTTGTCCCATTTCAAAAGTGTTTAATAAATGCTTAACATAAATCCTAAAAAAAAATTTTAATGTTACTACAACTTTTTGTTTCTTTTTCGGAATGTTTCTTGCTATAATTGATTATAGTTACAAAAAAATGACTATAATTTTCCATCAGTTTAGAGATAGATAGGATAAGTAATATGAAAATGCATTTTTCATATGATAGTTCATTGAAGACTGAAATTCAATAATATCTGTATTTAACTCTACAATTTCTGATTTTTGATCCGTTTGCAACACACTATTTCTGAGAAGTAAGCTTTCTAGGGACAAGATGTGCTACTGATAATGAGGCAATACTGCTGTTTTCCATGGTTTTGTGTTAATATATTCACTTTACTTTAGATGGCCTTGTATTCCCGGAGTTCACCATTCAGAGTTTATAAATCCTAAAGTGATTGCATATATTTAAGGATTCCAAGGCACTTTACTACTATTGTTATATTTAGCATATTTTAATTTAAGCAATTATGCTCTGCCTATCTGGAAACTTCCCTGCCATTTCACTTACTTTAAACCACTCCTCACTATTGCTGGATGGTGCTCATCTGCATTTTAAGAAGAAAGGGCCAGCTCCTGAGCCATTGTAAGCATCATTACTCCACAGTATTATATTGATTTACACCAGCTCAGGATCTAATCCATATTTTCTATCTCTGTGACATGATTTAGCCTAAATTACACCCTATAAATCTATTCTCAGTTGTTATTTTCTGCCTCTCCAGCCTCCAATAGGAAAGCTTGTATTCAGGTTTCACAGCCGGGCAACAAAAGGCTTCCCCTGGGTACTATGCTACTCTTTTAAAAACTAAAGCACATGGGCTATGGACGCACAGCATTTAAATAGCAACATTCATTACCCCTGCTGAAGGAAAAAAGGTCAGCTCCAGTAGTAATCTCATGCTGTAAATTTGCTAGAGAAACAACATGCCAGTAAAAGTACACATTAAACAATATCGTCGGCATTAGGACGCTCGTTTCCTCCAGCCCCACCACGACATTCAGGGCAGCCCTTTGTGCTGGGAGGGAAACAACAGCGTGCCGCCCCGACAGCCACCCCACAAGCTCAGCCAAAGCGGTGGGGCCAGGCCCAGTCGCCCTAAACATGCACATACGCATACATACACGTGTCTATAGATGTATATAATCCACAGTGCCCTGTGAGGAGGGTGCGCAGAGCACCTCAACCCCAGGAAGAAGGATCCCCGGGGAGACTGAGGGCAGCGGCCCCCGTTGACAGATTTTTCGGCAAGTTGCAGACGGGTTGGCCGGCTGCCTGGCAATCCACTAGGACTGACACATTTTGGGCAGAGCAGCGGTACGGAGGGAGCCATGTGGCCGATGTTAGTAAACATTATCCCGCACAGTCTGGCGTGCCACCGCCGGCAGCGGGAGGGTGAGCGGCTGGCGGGGCGCAGGGCCCGGCCGGGGAGGCCGAGCTGCCCGGGGCTGCCAGCCAAGGCCCGTCAGCCAGCAGCTGCTCGCGTCTCCGTGGCAACGGTGGCCGAACAATGGGCTGCAAATCCAGCAGGCGGCCTGCATGGAGAGGGCCCTATGCAGAGAGAGGGCCCGATGGAGGTGCCGACGCCCAGCTCCACCAGCCCCCAAATAAAGAATATGCCCTGAAAAAAAAAAAAAAAAACCCACAAAAAGGCACACAAAGCAGCACCGCCCTGGGTGTTAGCTCCCCCAGTGCCCCTTTGGGCCCATCTCCCCTTGCTACCTGTGCATTCAGGCATATGGGGTCCTCCATTTTGGTTGTGCCTCATCAGCCACCTAGGCAAAGGGGCAGGTGTAGGAGTAAAGGCTGGATTGCACAACGTTAAAGTAACAGGGGTTCAATTTCAATGGGAATTTGTTGGGCTCTGAGGGAGTTTTGTCTCTCATGACATGATTTTAGTCCTGGGTGGCAGAGTTTGGACTTCAGTATTTACCTCAACACTCTTGGAGGCGGAGGGGCTTCTGGGCACGGCTGCCCCCTTGGGGACAGCCCTCTCAGTTTTATGCCCAAACTTTGGGGTTTCAGCTTGATTCTGCCATTAAAAGTAACCCTTCTTCCCACAGGCAGCAAAAAAAAAAAAAAAAGGAGGAGGGGGGGCTAGATTTAATAGTCCTTGAGTCCCTCTTGACAAGTAACTGAGCGGTCTTGAGCTTCCTGCTCAGAAACCTGGGAAAAGCAAAGGCAGTTTCCCTCACGCATTTGCAGCATGAAGAATTTCTCCCACTTGTAAGGCCTCTACAGCTGTGCGCAAACAAGGAAATCTTTACAAGAGGAGTGGACACAGTCATAAACTTCACAAAAATACAGCAGCAGCCCCTGTGTGCAAATAAAAATACCATCCTCTTCTAGTAAGCCCAATATTAATTTACTGAAGTCTTTTCCTACCAACCATAGTATCTCACTGAAGCTGCTCCTTCACATATGTCAGAAGCTGCTCTTTCACCTATGTCGTTGCACTCAGATAACAAACCCCACTCGCTATTTGGACAGCAAGTCCAGATTTTGGGGAAGGTTTACAGAGATAAGCAGCACTTCCATGGAATAAATTCAAGTCTCCTGTCCCCTATCAGCTACAAAGTCTTCAGAAAGCACAGTGTCTTACAATGCAGCCCTTTCTCCATACCAAATCAGTCTTTTGGGACCAATGACTCTTGTTGTACAAGTCTCCTATGGAATCTCATACAACTTTTAGGAGCAATTGGTTGTTATTACACAACCAAGAAACAATCACGCTTTCCTGAAAACCTCTTGGGAATCTGTTACCCAGCAGAAATCCATATCCTCGTATAATTATGTTGACTTACCAAGTACCACGAAAGGAGTTGTGCATAATAAAGGACAAATGTCCTTGTGTGATGAGAAAGGACTGTACGAAAGTGTCTTCTCATTTTCTGCAGGTGTATGGGTGCAAGATGACAAGAGCCTAATGTATGGCATGGGAGGAAGTAATTAAGAAAAATCTCCCAAATGCCAGGCATGTCATCTCTATGGGTAGTATGTCATATGTAGGCCTATGAAAATCCAAATGACAGCTAGAGCTTTTGAGTTTGATATGTATGTGCAATGAATACTTATTATGATCATGATTTGTATAAATGTAGTAATGCTCTTAGGAATGTTCTGAACTGAAGAAAGTTCACTGTGTGCAGAGAGAGTGTGCTAATTATGAGATACCATACATATGTCACCACAGGGAAGCTTTCAATCAGCAAGTAATCTATTGACTGTGTGTGCTTTTTGCATCCGAGACTCAATTCTGAAAAGCAGGGAAGAAAGAAGGTGAAATGTTACAGCCTTGTCTGGCCACATTCTTGTTGCGGAAAGGAACCAAAAGTAATGAGGAAGAGTTCTGGATCGAGGCAGGGATGAGAGAGAACTGAGAGGCAAAACTGGAGGCTGGATTTCTTGCCTGGATCTGTATGTCATCTGGGACCTGTAAATGTCCAAGTGCCAGGACAACAGGAGAAATCCTTTGACCTTGGAAAATCTTTTTGTGGCACCACACATGAATGAGTTGCAGTTAATTAAGTTCCTTGGTGTAAAAACAAAAGCTATGTTAGAAGACATCTAAAATTGAATGTGTCTGATTGTTATAAAAGTAATTGAAAGACTGAAATCGAAAGACTCTTTTTTGCATTCGGGCATGGAAAATTATTGGTTATATTTATTACAATAATTCCAATAGGCTGTCTCTGGACCTAAGTCAAACTGGCGTGGTGTGGTGCATCATACAGTTGTGCGTAGCTGTTTGCATTGATAAAGCCAAGTCCCCCACCTTCCAGCACAGGGTGGACACATCCAGATTCGTTACTGGGAGTGCTCCCTGGCCCCTGCTAACCCCCAGCTGTGCCCGAACACAGCTGAGGAAACGCTGGTCGAGTCAAAACCCTGCCAGGAAGCGTGCTGATCATGTAACAGTGGGGACAATCACAGGCCACTGCTAATGTCTGTGCCCTGGGCCTCTTTCACTTACTAGCTCATAGATAATCTGATGGATCCAAATGCTAAATCAATAGGCTTCAGTGGGAACTGGGACAGGCTCAGTTGGTCTTTCTGTGTTGAATTTTTCTAATTGCATTCTTAATTTCCTCAGCTCTAATTGCTTATAGTACAATTACAATATTACAAAGCAAAGGAAGAAAGAGAGAGGATTAGGAAGTTCAAAACAAACAAAATCTTGCATTTCTGAAAATGTGTAAGACAGACCTTTCTGTTAGGGCCCAATCCTGCTTTCTGCACCTAGACAACAAGACTTTTGTGTCCAAGGCTGAGCAATTCGAAAGACTGTTGGTAACTCACAATTTAGTGCAGAAAATCAAAGGTCAGTCATTGTCTGAAGAAGGTGTAAATAAGCACTCCATTTATAAAAATTATTTAGTTTCTTTGTAAGAAAACAGGGGATGAAAGACAGCAAGAGAGGAGAAGAGAAAGTTTAGGCATAAGACTGGGAACCAACAGCTTCTACTCTGGAGCCACAAGACTTTTCTTCAATAGCTCCGCACAAGTCACTTGATCCTTCTGCCTTAGCTGCCTACCTCAGTGAAGGAGCAGAAAGCTCTGTGGAGCATTTAGCATTGTGAAACACCAAGGAAGCCTGAATGTGGAAGAGTACTCATAACTCCACTGCAACCAGTGGAGCATCATGGATTTACTGGAGGCCTAAAGCCTTAAAAATACTGTACTGTTTGGCAATGGAGAGGTACATGTAAAAAAGTTTGGTAACTTCTGCACTGCATTGCATATTTGGGTGAAGAAAAATAGTAAAACTGCCCTCCTCAGAGGAACAACTCACTGTGGTTTAGGTCCTGATTCATGACTGAATGAAGTGAAAAGAATCATAGAATCATAGAATCATAGAATCATAGAATGGCTTGAGTTGGAAGGGACCTTAAAGACCATCTGGTTCCAACCCACCCTGCCATGGGCAGGGATGCCACCCACTAGATCACGTTGCCCAGGGCCCCATCCAACCTGGCCTTGAACACCTCCAGGGATGGTGCATCCACAGCTTCCTGGGGCAACCTGTTCCAGTGCCTCACCACCCTCTGAGTAAAGAACTTCCTCCTAACATCCAATCTAAATCTCCCCTCTTTTAGTTTAAAACCATCCCCCCTTGTCGTATCACTATCTACCTGTGTAAAGAGTCCTTCTCCATCTTTTTTATAAGCCCTCTTCAAGTGCTGAAAGAGATTTCTGCTGTTTCACTGGATATTATTCACAGTTCATGGGTACTTGGTAGGACTTTTGGTATTGTCCAATTGTTATTCCTTCCTTTACAGTCTTTCTACTCTTTTACTCTGGTTTATTTGTCAATACATTACACATAAGGCTCCTGGTAACAAAGTACAATAAAAATCAAAATATAACGAATTGGCTCTACTTAGAATAGAAAACGGATGGGATATGTTTCAGCATGTTTGAAAAATTAACACAGAATATCTAGTAACTGGCATTATTCTCATTTTACCATTTATACCAGAAATAGGCATTACATCAATAGCCTTGATGAAGCAGCTGTAGCTCAGTAAGGTGAGTCTCACTGCACAAGTCCTGGGCTGGACACTCTACACTGAGGGAAGTGAATCCACAGTTTTTCAAGGTTCCACTGGTGCTGTAAAGATTGCAATATCATTGCTTAGGTTATTAAGTCAAGCAATTTGGAATGATGTTTCCAGCTTTTGTTTTTGTACTTAGTTTCATTTTATTTTCTTTCTCTACAAACCTATGCCCAGTATAACATGAGGATAAAATTCTAAGGCTTACCCAATTACTACTGCATTACACTTGTATGAACAGTGCAGATACTAAACATTAGACAAATTACTAATAGAACAATGCAGTTCTTTCTGTGGCACAGGTTTTCTCTGAGGATGTTATTTTATTGTATTTCATTTAGTGCTTGTTTGTTTGAAGGGGAGGAACAGTCATTGCTGTGTTTCAGTTTGATTCAGCAAGCATTCTGGCCTCAATCCGACAAATCATTTAAACATGTGCTTAACTGTAATGAAATAAAATTTTAGTTCATAGTACTGCCTATGTATTTAACATATAGCATGAGCTGAAGTGCTTTATACAAAGCAGGACCAGAATGATGAAAAACCTTAAAAATAAAGCCCATGCATTTTTACACATACATTTTTAAAACTTTGATATTGTTAAATGGGGCATTTTTCTACTGCCTATGCTGTGAAAATACTGTGCAGTTCCCCCCACCCCTCCCAAAAAAGCCAACTGACTTTTCTTGATCTGACAATCTGACAGCCATATCCTGTGTAACAGCCAGTCTGGCCCTTTTTAAAAATATCCTATTAAGTTAAGTGGAAGGTTTGCCTGAGCAAGGTATGCAGAAATGAGTCACAGGGAGTATATGGAATTTTCTCAGGACTTAGGGCTGTGCCTGTTGTAGCCAAAGGCTAAATCTCTGGTGAAGCTGAGTAGTGTTTCTCTGAATACATTTGCTTTCTGTACCAATCTTTGTTTTAGTGGGAAACATAAAACCAACATGAAAGTCATGCTGAAACATACCACAAAGAAAGGTGTGTTCTTAACTTGGGTTACCTAACCCAGGTTAGATAATTTAAGCTGCGGTTGCACAGCAATTTAAACTAATCTAACTACTGCCTGCCAGGGAGGGTGGAACCATGTCAGCCAACAGTTAGATGGGCATTGGCCACCATTGAGCCGTAGCCCCAGCTTCGGCCAGCAACCGAGATAGACAAGGTTACCTGGGTTAGCTAAGATGGAACGTGATGCACAAATCCCACTTAAAGTCCCCATTGCTTTCACCTGTCCACGTAAAGACATTGCTGGATTTCTATGAGTTTTTCCCATGTAGAAAGACCTGGAGAACCTTTTTAGAGACACAGTAACTTCACAGAGCTGAGTGCTGTCCACAGTAAAAAGAAGACACAGTTCTTTCCTCAGAAGGCTTGCTATCCATATGCTATATTTTTGCTGTAAAGACTCTAAGCTCCTAGCTGAAAGAAAAAAAAAAGCAAAAGCTGACTTTACTATTTATGAGAAGCTCCCAGTGTAAAACAAAACAAAACAAAACAAAAAAAAAAAAAAAACACTTTTTTTTTTGTTTTGCAGGTTAGATGCCTAGGGATTTACTTGTTTGAATGTTTGTTTGCTTGTTTATACCAAGAGCAGAAACAACCCTCTTGAATTGCTCTGCAGTGAATCAATCTCTTTTTTTCAACAACAGCATTAAAAATGACTAGGTTTCATTCATTAACAGAATAATGTATGTATTTTACTCAGTAGTGTTTGAATTACAACTGCATGGAATTCAGAACAAGGCTAGTGTGGCTGCATTGATCTGCTCAAAATTCAGATTTAGATTGTTTCTGCTACAAGATCTGATTAAGTATACCAATTATCTAAAATATACAAGTTGTTCTGCTGCTCCATTTTTCTTGCCATCTCCAGTCACTGCTTTCCAAAAGTAATTTTTAAATGGATATTTTTTGTATTTCTTGCACATCTCAAAAAAGTGAGGAAAAAATCATGCTTTGGATCAAAAAACAGACCATGAACTAATCATACATACCCTCTCAGCTATCCTCATCTTTTCATACTAGAGAAAATGTATTTCTCAAACTTATCACTTCCTTAGTGTCCACATAAAGAACATCCCCATGTATTTTACACAATCCAGAAGGAGTTGAGTGCCTTTGGCCCAGTTTCTTTAGCTTTCACTCATAAATAAAGAGATGGGAAGGAAGAAAGAAAGCAGAGAAAAAATATACACGGGTATATATGAACAGCTGTTGGCCTTGATTTTTTTAAACAATGTTATGCTGCCCCATTTATCTGAAGGTTTCATGGTATTTTGAACGTTAAAGGTGGGCACAGGTTTGTTTCTTTTGCCTTCTCTCGTGTTTAAATTACATTTCTGAATGCTGACTTCAGCACCAGCTTTCTCTGCACACCGGAGAGGTGGTCTCTGGGGACAGAGGGAAGGGGGAAAGAGTTATAAGAAGTGGATATTATACATGGTCATATAAAATTATCCAAGGTGTCTGTTCCTATCCAGGATGCTGTACAGAAGAAAATAGGCACTATAAGCCCCAAGGCACTCCTCTGTGTCTCCTTGTGCAGAATATTTACCCCTGAGCCTTACAGGAACACCCACAACTATGAGAAAGAATTTAGCCCAGTATTGAAAGACTGTAGCGTTAGGAAATGGAAAATGCATGAGAAATGTGTTTTAACCTGAACTGGAAAACCTAAGCAACTCATTTTGCTTACAGCCAACAAAATCTTCTAGACAACTGGTATCGATTTATGTTCGGGTATCCACATTTGGATCTCCATCTTACCTCTCTGGATACGGCTTCAGGTTTGATTCAGTGTAAGGATGATATAAGGCAATGTTGGAGGTGTTTGTAGGTTGGATTTTGGCTTATTTTGTAAGAACCGTAGAATTTCCTGTCTGAAGATTGTTGATTCACTTTTATCTTCTCATCTCTAATTACAACTATTATATTCCAGAAGACTAGAAATAAACTAAATTCTGTGCTAACCTTAAGAACAGAGGATGTGGAATAGGGAAGAGAATTTGTTTAGTTTTGATCTAAGGTACATCAAAAACAAAGAAAATATTTGGGGCCTGAGAAGTGAGTCTACTGACTCTCATTTAATCCAGATCTTGTCCCCTGCAGTAGCTCTAAAATATCATAGCACCAACTGAGAAGAAATTGGCTGGTTTTCTATCTTTTCTTCGCTCCCTTGCAGTTTCCTGTAGGTCAGAGAGCTCTACACCAGTCTCTTTGGTCCAGTGTGGCCCAGGAAACTGCAAATATTTTCAGCTGTGTCAGGTTCTGCATATGCAAGTTAGGAGGTTCAAAGGGAAGCTTAATTGACACTAATCCTCATCTTGACTTTTGCTCACCTCCTCCTCCTTTCCCACTAAGACTTCCCACCTTCCCACCTCAAAGCCACAGAAGCTTTACAGTTTTTCTTATAAAAATATATATATTTAACCCTTTGGCAATCTCTTAATGCCCTTTTATTAAATCTCTTAACTCCTTTTATTAAGTCCAGGGTAATTAAAATGATTATAAACCTCTCTTGAGAGATTATATCCTTTAATCACAGTGCATATTTGCTGAGATGTAGGCGATATTTGTGGTATATCAAATAAAAAAATACTTTGGGCAAAGATGTTTAATAACAATTTTTAAAACTAAGATCTTGATTAAGGAGGTTTAGGGCATTAAAAACCATATCTGCATGTGGTCACGACAAAACATTGAAGGACTTCAAATACTTTTCCACATGTACAATGGCACAGTTGTAATCGGGTTTCTCAATTTATTTCAACTCCAACTCCTCAATTGGTATAATCTGTCCTAATGCCATTGGCTCCCAAGGTGCTACACTACTTTATACCAGCTCTGTTTTCTGGGCAACCAGAACAAATGCACAAGTAAAATCCTTTCTGGGTCATTATTCCCCTGTCAATGGAAGAAAAATCAAGGACTTTTCTTCTGGAGTGAGCTTATATTTCCTGGCTGGGACTCCCAAACTGTGCACTGATCCCTTCTGCAGCATAGTAAGGTGGTCAGCTGAATACATCCTCTTGAAAATACATATGGTTGGATGTCGTTACAATATGGTTGTGCACAAAGTAAGAAAGTTTAGGAACCCCTATTCTAATGTAAAATTTAAATACGTGCTGGACTTAAACCATCATCCAGTTTTGGAGTTTAATTAGGACAACATTAGCTATAATTTCTCACGAAAGTAAGCTCCATTGTTGCATGCATAGGACATTAAATAGGACCAAATGACCTTAGCAGCTGCTAATCTTTTCTCTATTAGTGATCATTTAATCTGTTTCCCTTCTATTTCTTCATGCCTGTTAATATATGGCCTGAATTTTAGTTGGTAATTCTAGGACCAAGCTCCCAAAAGCTTAAACGCTGAGTGTTGAAGGAAGCACATAAGTGATAATACAAACATTATAGGCACTCTTGAAATTGTAGGCATTCTTATAAAGTTGTAGAATGACACAGATCAATATCAAAAGTGTTTATTTACTCCGATGCTTGCTACTAGACTGATTCCTGAAGATTCAGAATTAGAGTTCTGATAAGAAAAAAACTAGGCGTCCAAGATTTGTTTTGTTTTATTGCCATTCTTTTTTAACAGAGATGAAAAACATTACTTAAAAAAATAAAAATAAAAAAATAAAATCATAGAATCATAGAATATCCTGAGTTGGAAGGGACCCACAAGGATCATCGAGTCCAACTCCCAGCTGTGCACAGGACCACCAGAAATCAAACCCTCTGTCTGAGAGCGTTGTCTAATCGCTTCTTGAACTCCAGCAGGCTGGGTGCCGTGACCACTGCCCTGGGGAGCCTGTTCCAGTGCCCAAGCACCCTCTCGGTGAAGAACCTTTCCCTAACACCCAGCCTGAACCTCCCCTGTCACAGCTCCGTGCCGTTCCCTCGGGTTCTGTCGCTGTCACCAGAGAGCAGAGATCAGCGCCTGCCCCTCCGCTCCCCTCGTGAGGAAGCTGCAGGCCGCCATGAGGCCTCCCCTCATCTCCTCTTCTCTGGGCTGAACAACCCAAGTGACCTCAGCTGCTCCCCGTACATCTTCCCCTCCAGACCCTTCACCCTCTTTGTAGCCCTCCTGTGGACACTCTCTAATAGTTTCATGTCCTTCTTATGCTGTGGTGCCCAAAACTGCCCACAGTGCTCCAGGTGAGGCCGCACCAGCACAGAGCAGAGCGAGACAATCCCTCCCCTCGCCCGGCCAGCAGTGCCGGGCCTGATGCACCCCAGGGCACGGCTGGCCCTCCTGGCTGCCAGGGCACGCTGTTGACCCCAGTCAACCGGATAGATGGCCAAATGCCTTATTCTTGACCACTTCTAATTGCTGTTTATTTTCACTGGTGCTTACATAACTGAAGCATCCAAGCACTGCATATTGTCAACACTAGCAACAGAAAGATAGAATTTTCTCTCCTTAAGTTTATGAGTAACTCCGCTGCTGCTAGGCTAATATTGAATGCATATCCTTAAATTACTCCAGAAGAGCAAAACTCAGTCTTTAAAAGGCCTTCTACTACTGACTAAAGTGGAACAATATTAAGTTTTTATGCATTATTGTATCTGTTCTATTCTAACTGCATGCTTGTGTTTTCATAAACTGGTCTTTCACAAACAAATGCCAGTAAGAAATTAGGAACTCGAAAGAGGGAAGGCATATATAATACAATGCAATGTAACTTTGCATACCTACAATTTTCATTTAGAAATCATTACATGTCTTGGTTCACACTTTATACTTTTCTACTGAGGTCAGCAGAGATATAGCCACTCGGCAAGTGTTCAGCAGGTCACAGAATGGGACCCTGTGTTTTAGACTTAAATAATGAAATTACATTAAGACATAATATAACTATTAGCAAAGGTGAAAGAGATTGCATATCAAAAAAGATGTGACTCATTTAAGCGTTTGAATGAAAGGAGGGATTTACATAGGGTAATATGAAACAGTTATCAAAGACCACAGGAGCTGTAAAAAGAAATACATTTTTAAAGGAACAGAGAAATAAGTTTATAAGGACTACGGCAGTAAGGTTGTAAAAACAATTGAAGGGAAACACTGGAATAGTTAGAGCTATAAGAGGTCATATAACAGATCTAGCTGCAAAAGTTAATAGTGATTTTTCTGAAGGTTCATCTGCTTTCTGTTTTTCTTCTGTTGGTTTTTTTTTTTATTCTTTACATTGAAAAGAATGTGAGTTGTGCTATCATTTCAGTTAATTTAAAATATTGTCAGTATATCAACATCTGAAAGATATCAGCATGCCCTGTAATTGAGCTTTGCATAGATTCTGAGAAGGAGAAAATAAGGTCCTGCCCACCATGCAATATGGTAACATGAGAGAGATTTTAGGAAATTTTTATCAGTAACGCAGACAATTTTCTGGCAATGATGAATATTGCTATACATTGGTGATAAGCAGGACATGTGAAAGGATAAAAAAAAAAAAAAGGTACAAAAGTTATGGAGATGTTACTATAGACAACCAAAGCAAAAAGGATGAGTGCTGCAGAAAAGATGAAGTAGATGGAACTGGGTTTAAGATCACTTGACTAGTTCAAGAAAAACCTTTAAGATGCATGAGTGAATAAAAATGAGTTGAAGACACACATTGTAGGACTCAATTTGTAATTTAAGGCTCTTGATATTAGGTGTGAATACGTAGGTGTTTACCTGTGCACGACATACTTGCAGTTCCTTTTATAGCCAGAGGAAAGCTTAATCAATACAGCGAACTGAGCCTAGAGAACTAATTCAGTTCATCCTAAAATAGACACCTATGCTGAATCACTCTCCAGACTCCACTGCCCCAGATAGGACCTAGATATCAAGCTTTCAGTTAGATATCTATACAAACACATCCAGATTTAGGTCTCTTACGCTGAACCCCACGTTTGACATCTACAGTGCTGGTATACGTATCTGGTCCTCCAAGGCTCCACTATAATCAGCTAAGAAAAAATGGGTACTTTTAGGGTGAGATTAATTTGTGTTATTTTAAATATTTATTTAAGGATGAAATTAATTGTGCAGTAAAAATACCTGTTTTCTTTATTGGCAAAAAAAGAGTTGGTATCTGGTCGGACGAATCCCCTTGCCTCCTGCATGGCTACTTAGATGAGGGAGGCAAAAAGGCAAGACTAGAAATCATAAGTCAAATCAGAATGAAGCTGTTGAAAGGTTGAAGATGATAGAAAATGCTGTAGCATATTACATCATCACATAGCTTCAGGAGCAACATTAACGTAAGTTTGAAAGGAGAAAGGTTTGTAAATATATAGATTCACAACACTATATTTCCCACATCATCTTGTACACCTGTGTTCCTATTCCACTCATGCAAGAAATCCATGTGTGTACATACAGAACAAATAACACACTGGAGCTGAAGCGCATGGTATTCTACCCAGGCTCTTTTGGCCTGAAGTATAGCTTTTAGAGAAAAGCTCTAATTCTAATTATAAATATTGAGGATGTGACTCAGGAATGGTGCCTGGGAACTCTGACCAAAACTAATGTTTGTAGGAAAAAATGAGAAACAAAAAGCCCTCAGAAACAGTTTACAGTATACTTATGATGAGCAGGTTTCTAGATAAAACTGAATATGTTTGCATTCATGTTAGATTTTGTTTTACACCAAGAATTTTCTAGCCCTTACCTAAGAGCTCATGTAATTCTAAAAGGAGCAGCCTAACATATTCTCAGTTTCTTAGGATGGAGGAATATAAAGCTTATACCTCCAAACTTCTCCTTAAAAATAATAAATAAATAAAGAAAAGCATTGCCACTTTCATGGAAAGGCCCATTTCTTAAAGGCTATTAGATTCCACTGTTCTCTGCTAGCATCTGCTTTAACAATCTAAAAGCTGCGCACAAATCTGGCACAAAGCTGTGCCAGAGGAGGTTCAGACTGGACGTTAGGAAAAATTGCTTTACCATAAGGGTGGTCAAACACTGGAACAGGCTTCCTAGTGAGGTGGTTGGTGCCTCGTGCCTGTCAGTGTTCAAGAGGCATTTGGACAGTGCCCTCAATAACATGCTTTAACTTCTGGTTAGCCCTGAAGTGGTCAGGCAGTTGGACTTGATCTTTGAAGGTGTCTTCCAACTGAACTATTCTATTCTATTCTATTCTATTCTATTCTATTCTATTCTATTCTATTCTATTCTATTCTATTCTAATTTCTGGTCCTTGAGGGCCAAATCCACAGTTCCGTACAGGTGCCTAAACCCCCTTTAGTTTCACAGGACAAACATTTACCCAAATCATTCGGTGTTAGAAAACTGTAGATTTGAGAATTATGTGCTGTGACATCTATGTCTATGTTTAAATAACTGTGACTTTCTCCATCCTATCCTCAACTGCTAATAACTCCAGAGCCTCCTGGAGTTTCACTGATCATATTTGTAAAGTGGCCAAAATGCTGCTCTGAACTTAATGAACTGCTCAGAGACTTGCTTAGTGGAAGCCAAAGCTTTGTGAGATTCTTGAAGTGAGAAAGAGAACACTCATCTCACCAGCAGTGCAAAATCCTGTAGGCATACTCTGATCATGCCAAAGACATTAACACTTGATGGGTCTCTCCACACTACAGCTAGAAATAGCTGATGGGTAGAAAGACTGTATGAAGCTCCCACAAAAAATAACACATGCAGCTTGCTAGGACACTCATTTTGGAGACAAAACATCCAGTTTTAATTCCTGCTGTGGAATACCAAAATAACTCCTGCAGCAATACACTCAAGCGTCACCACTGGCTGTTAGGTCTGGTTTTAACCCCTGGTTTGCATGATGGATTACTTTACATTTGTGGGGAAAATAATGAAGTCTTTCTCACTTGCATGCTTTTCCTTTCCTTTTCCTTTTCCTTTTCCTTTTCCTTTTCCTTTTCCTTTTCCTTTTCCTTTTCCTTTTCCTTTTCCTTTTCCTTTTCTTTTTCCTTTTCCTTTTCCTTTTCCTTTTCCTTTTCCTTTTCCTTTTCCTTTTCCTTTTCCTTTTCCTTTTCCTTTTCCTTTTCCTTTTCCTTTTTTCTTTTTCTTTTTCTTTTTTTTCTTTTTCTCTTTCTTTTTCTTTTTTCTTTCTTTTTTCTTTTTCTTTTTCTTTTTTTCTTTTTTTCTCTTTATTTTTCTTTTTCTCTTTTCATTTCTCTTTCTTTTTAACACCCCCCCCCATTCCTCAAACTGAATCTTATCTCACAACCCCACGTGCAATCTAGAGACAAAATTCTACCTTAAAGACACTGGCATGTAACTCCAAGGATATGAATATCAAAGATATTTGATCTTTGAATCTTTATTCTTTGAATAAAGAATCTCCTTTCTTTGACATTGTTCCTTTCCAAACAGTGGCTCAAAAAGAATATTAACAAAGTGACCAGTCTAATCTAATTTTAGAAGACAAAGAGAATTTCTTCAGGAAGGACCCTTGCTAGGCAGTTACTAAAAAGCAAATTCATAACAACATTTCAAGGTTATTTTAAGATTTAAGATCTGAGGAGTTTAAAAGAAAGAAATTATGTAAGTGGTTTAAAAATGTTACATGAGTATTCCCAGCAACTTACCACTACCAAACTCTGATGATATTGGATAGATCCCCCATCTCCTACATAATTAATTGCAATATTAATTACTTATAAAAATTAAATTAATTACAACATTGTTACTATTAAGCCTATGGCATACTGCCAAAACAAGGTTATGCCTAAATGCAATAGATCCATGTATTGCACGAAAAACTATTTGTATACAGATTCTAAAATTATCAATCCAAATAATATTCTAACTTGTTGCACACATACCCTGCTTTGTTCTATGAGGAAAGGAAATTTTTGGAATGCTAAAACATTACATACCTATTACTGACAGTGTTTGGATGCAAAATGGGGTAGCTGCCGTTGAAATATTTTATTTAATTGCAACTGAAATTAATATGGCAATTAAATTAACTATATACTTACAATCCTACATCCATCCACTGTTTTATTGCAATAAATACACCTATTAACCTGCAACCCAAACCATTCCTTTAAATTTCATTTGGTAAGTAACATCAGCTACGGGTCAAGTAACTTGTTGATGGTACCCAACAGCAATGAAGAAACCATTAACATAGTTCCCCTGCCTCTTTCACATTGTAATCACTTTTCCTCCACGGTACAGAGCAGTGTTTGGTCCCATTCCAGTATGAGTCCAATGTAGATGCTCTGAACTGTCATCTGGGAGGAACCTGTGTCCGATGGCAACAAGGAGAATTGGGAAGCTAAGAAGCTATGCGCCTGAAACAATGTCATGCTTGTAATGCCTATAGATTAAAAGGTGTAACTAAAAAGAAGTCAAAAACACAATTCACTCAACCGCTTACACAAGACTAGACTATATTTAGCTGTTAGACAGTTCTTTTGGACAACAGGACAGCTGTCATAATTGTGTAATGATTAATATAGCAATTCACAGGAATAAAATCTCACCTGTTTTAGACAAATAACACAGAATACAGTTTATCTCCCTAAATACATGCAGTATAAAAGACAGAAAGCATAAATACTTAAAGCAGACAAATGAGGTTGGAAAACTGGGAGCACAGAATATATATAAAAAAAAGATCTTATTTTACCATAAAATGAAAATATTTCCACTTATCTGAACAATATCAGATGGAAGATCTGTATCATGGGAAATAATATAGATCACAAATAGAACAGCTATAATACTATACATGAAGCCTAACAATGATTATGCATATTAAATTTAATTCAACAGTTCAGAGATGAGGAACAAACAGGTCTAATTCAGTTACGTCTGAAGCATACTACTCACCCATCTATTTCACCAGGGCATTTAAAAATACTGGCCATTAATTGTACTTATTGTGTGGATGCTTAATTTTTCCATTTTTGCATTATTAGGAGTGTCACACAATGATTGTAAATGCAGGAAACAAAATACATTTTTTTGCTTGCTTTTTCTTCAAAGGACCAACTGGCCAGTCTTGTTACTTACTCTCTTAAAATACAGACTTGGCTTTATTTCGCAGGATTCATCTACTGACACATATTCCTTCGGTACATACACCATATATGTTAATCTGTACATACAGCATACATACAAGGGATCTTCCTAGCTCATAGATCGAGAATTCATTTTACCTTCTTTGAGTTGACTGTTGCTCAAATACATGTATAACTAATCTAACTGAAAGAAGGATCTGGCTAGTAGAGGCACAAAGCTGAATGAGAATTACAGATCTGCAGTCGGGAAATTCTCATCACAGCAACTTAACAGTGAAATGCCCATTTCACTGTGGCCAAGCCTCCTTGCAGAGTCAGCACAAGAAGACAGGCAGCAAAAAATAGCCTGTGGTGGCAGATTGGAGAAGGTAGCTCAGAAGAGAAAGCTTGTCTGGGCACAGAACAAGGGCTCTGAATTCAGGCAGGCTGCTGAGGCAAGCTGGTGCTTTGCTTATCAGTACTACAGTACTAGCCAGAAGTGCTATGGCAAAAACCACTTTGCTGGCCCTAAAATCAGCCTGGCCATTATTTTTCTGTGAGCCTTCAGGAAGTGTTGTGTATCTCATGCTTCCACTGATATCCCTGCTTACTTTAAAGGGGTATTGGTGACACCTCAAATCCCTTTGATTTTGCTGGCTTTGGGCTCTTGAGATAAAATCCCCATTTCTGGCATAAAGGGGAAGGTAAAAAACGAAAGAGGAAGAGGAGACAAGGAAAAGAAAGGAACCCAGGTATAAATCATGAAGCATTTGCCAAGAGTGTGATAAACAATACACTACATTAAAAAGTAGTTAAATTCATGATCCCAAACTTAAAACTTTAAATAAAATTATTGTTCCAATTTAAACCAGCCACAAGTCAGGAAACTCAGGCTTAACAATGGGATCCTTTCAAAGTCATTTTATTCTAGCTTGGTTTATCAGCATATTTACCAGGAGTAGATGTGACCTCTGCAAATTATACACATCATGAAATCTCAAGCAGTTCTGCCAAGAGCTGGCGATAAGTTGCTATAACAGCAGCTTGGGGTTTGAGAAATGCACTTCCCTTTACACTCATGGTAGCAGGTGACCTGGTGGTAATGACATCATTAACACATTTCACCTTTTTAAGCTCTCCCCCTGGTGTTTTACTTATACTGGTTTATGGGGGAATCATTTCATTTTGGTGTTTGAAGTCCCTTGTGTTCTTAGTGGTATTTTGAAGAAAATAAAGAGAAAAGTGAAAAGAGGTTGTCCTCTGGGATATGTGATTTGGGACGAAACCATCTGATTCTATCAGCAGATTCTGTCTTGTATGAAAAAGAACTGGGGAATTTTTATAGCAGATCAGATAAGATTGTGATTAATCTAATTCAGTTTTCCCTTCAGGAAAAGGCAATACCCTCTTTTAATAAGCAGTTATTAGGCACTTACCAATTTTCCTAGCAGCTTCTCCAGACGTTTGCATTTTTATGCAAGCTAGGTATGTATATTAAAACAAAAACAACAACAAAACACAACAAGCAGAATAGTTTCTCCATTCTTGACACAGTCCTTACAGACTCTTCACTCTAGATATGCATGAAGCAGGATCTTTTGTTCCCTTGTTACTATGTCTCTGTGTATTTCTCTATGTACTCATCCGGGTAATGATTCTTCTACAAATATTAAATACATTATCTCTTATTTTCAAAAGCTATCTTTCCGACACCTCTTTTTTTTTTTCTTTTGTAAATAGAAAAGAATCTAAACCCACTATCTCCTATTTAACAAATGCAATTTTTGTTTACAAAAACATTTGTCCTTGACAACTTGCTCCCTACAGCAATAATGTGAAAACAAACCTATTAACCCCCGAAAGATATAGAGAAAAAAAAAAAAAAAAATGAAAAACCCACCCACCGCNCCACCCACAGCAGCAAACACTACAGTATATGGGAGCATTTCTGAAATGTATGCGGCCAGATCCTATCTCCGTTGACATCAATCAGACATTATCACTGAATTCAAAAGGATCGCACACTGAAAAAAGAGGCTTTCAGAATGGAATTTTGTGCTCAATTTCCGAACAAACTTAAGTATTTGACACCTTTATTGTACTCTAAACGCTTGGATAACACAACAATAAAGGACAGAACTGGTTTCAGTCTCAAGAAAGGAGAAGTAATTGCAGTCTTCAACTACCTAATGGCAGGTTACACAGAAGGTGGAGCCAGACTCTTTGAGGTTAAATACACAGAAGATGGGAGGCAATGGACTGAAGTTGCAACAAGGAAAATTCCAAAGAAATATTCAGAAAATTTGTTTCAGTAATGGCAGTTAAAAACTGAAATGTGGCTCATTATCAGATCAATCCGTTGAATCTCCATCCTTGAAGACATTCAAAAGTTTGCTGCATATGACCCCGAGCAACCAGATTTCATGTAGAATTCAGCCCTGCTTTGAGTGGAGGATTTGGACCAGATGTCCTACAGAAGTGGGAAGGGAAGGGAAGGGAATAAAGATTCTATTTATGGAATGATTGTGGTTCTCAAGTCTGATTTGAAAAGATATATATTAAGTCTACATATTCAGGCCAAATCTTCAACTGCCAGAAACTCGTTTAGGCCAAACTGAATTCACACAGCATTTTACCAGTTTGCACCAGTTGAAGATCAGTGTTTGCTGCACTGAAACTCTGACACATAAGTTCAACTCCCAATATTCTTGGTACAGAAGTTGGCTGGGGCCCAAAAATGCATAGGCTGTGGGAACAAAAACAAGCTACTGTAAGGCATGGATATACGGTACATCCACTACTGTGGTGATTCTACCCCCGTACTGGTCTTGCTCTCTTACCTACCTCATGGCAAATGAGACGTTCAGTAGCTCCATCACCAAGCAAGCTGCATCCTGTGTATCATGGCTGAAGAGTCAGATGTCCCAGCTCCTTGCAAGTTCATCCTTTTAGCACTTACTGACCACTGTTCAGTGTTCCGTACCTTATTTTTCAGGTTCAGTGTGGTGAAAGAGTGTCAAAAATACCTGTACAGACCAGTAAATAAAATAGCTCCTTGGTCTTAAGGAGCTGACCAAAATATGACCAAATGTATTTCACAGACTTACAAGTCTTGCTCCTGTCACACGAAATGCCATCACACCACCTGAGATAACCACCTGCCAAATTTTCTTCAGACTACATGCCATTTGACACACACTTCACAGCTCTCTGTACCTGAGAACTGTATCTTCCTTCATTAATTTTCAGTAACTTAGCAGAGTAGTAACAAGCAGGATCTTCAGCTAGACAAGAACCAACATTAATTCTTCTGCGTAATGATGGACAGCTTTAAGGATATGCCTTTTTTAATGCAAATATGAAAAACAAGTGTCAAAAGATCTTGGTTTACTACAAATATTTCATTTTCTGTGTATTTTCTGTAGTAAAGTGTACCTTCATCATTTACATTTCCACCTGTCTACTCCATGTGGCCAGGCCCTTAGCAGAAGTATGTTAGCCCCCCTTTCACTTCTCTGCATACAGTCCATATTCCAGAAGTCTTCACAAGACATTGGAGTCTTTCCATTAACTGTGGTACATCCAGTCCCCTGCGATGATCCTGACATCACAAGAGATATCTGAAGGGTGAAAGAGTAGGAAAACTGTTCTTATTACAATTACTTTTTAACCACAAATGGAAATGTCCTGGCCAGCTGACTTTTCATAGAGTGTAACCTATAGTTCGAGAGTTTAAGCGCCTATGATACAGGACCATGTTTTTGCATTTCATGAACACTGTAAAGTTAAAGACTTTATTTCAAAGAACTTCATTTAAAAGAAAAATAGTAAATGGCACATCATGTAATTGCTATTTATTTTCATAAACATGAGGTATTTCAAAGTGCTATAAGACGCAGCACTAAATGTACATCGTTGGAAGAAATTAAACACAGAACTTTGCAATTACCCAGTTCTATGCACCAAACATTAACAAATACATTAACTGGAAGAAACAGGCTAGGAAAAGGCATATATAGTAAATTTCTTTACAAAAGTTTCTTAGTTCAAAAAAGTGATAAAGTAATATCTACTCAAAACTTTCACAACTCATTTTCATACGAAAATATAAGTATCAAATTTAGTTATGTATCAGCATCATACTAAAGTATACAGGCAATGTAAGAATTAGTACAGTACATAACAGAGATTAACAATATATTTGTATACAAAAACATGCTCCTCAAACATTGAGGTATTACAGTACTTAGGTATGAACTTCCAGTCTAATACGGGTAGCAAAAGCCACCTCTCATAACCCAAGACATGTACAAAAGGCAAGTGTGTAGATGGTATTTACAGAAAATTCCCACAGGGGTACAAATGCCAACCCCTAAAGTAACATCTGTTAGAACATAAGCACCATAAAAATTAGGAATGAATGTTTTCAACTCAACTGTATGTCATCAGCAGCTCCAAATGCTCACAACAATTTAAAAAAAAAAAAATCCCCACCATCTACAGTTCTTAAAAAGAAAAACAAAGGCAGTCCATTGTTGTTTGGTAGTCTTGCAATGAACTCCTTGCAAGAACATCCATTTGCTCCGTACCCGGATAATATAGTTTGTCAATTACTTCAGAGACTGGATTGAAAGTAAAACCAACATTCTTAACGTCAAAAAACACAACTTTTTTTAAAGAATCAAAAATGTGCAAAGTGGCAATGACTGTCCTGGTCAGCCAAAAAAAAATCTAAAAGTTTAGCAAGTCCGCTTGTATTCTATTTTCTTTAGCAACTGTTGTTGTCTGGCTTGCAATTTCTCCTTTTCTAGCAATAACTTCTGCTCCTCTGCCTGAAGGGAATGGACATACTCAGTGGCTTTTTTCAAGATCACAACTTTTGCAGCTTTCTCATTTTTAACCAGTTCTGGAACATGGTCCCTTAATGTGAGGAAACTTGACCGCAGATCATTACGCCTTTGACGCTCCAAGATATTATGGTTACGTCGACGTTCACTATCCTCTGAATCCGAGTTTCGAGGACTTGAACTCTTAGACTTTGGTTGGATCACGGGTTTTACTGGACGGGGCACCTCGGTTTTTAACTTCTTCTGTGGTGGAGCATCTTCACTCTCCATATATGGAGAAGGAGCAGCATAATTATGCTGCTGGTGAATTGGTGCGCAACGCTTTAAAATCAGTTCATTCTGCTGTGTCCTGACCGATGGAAAAGTGGTATTTTTAGGACGCACTGTAATAGTAAGGGTGGTAACAGCCTTGTTGGAGGAGGAGCGTCTTTTCTCTACTGTCACAACATCTATTTCTTCTTCTTCATCCTCTTCCTCTTCGTCTTCATCATCTTTTGGTGATAGAAAGTGAAAAACAAAATAGCCATTATTCTCTCAGAAAATACTCTGAACAAGTATTAACCCAGACGTATTTATCAACAAAACATGTACATTAAAAGCAGCAATGAAATAACTGATGGTAAAAATAGGGTGTGCCCACCATCTATAATCAGACATAAACCTAGAAAAGTACATGATAAAAATGACTCAAGAAGTAGTTTCTGAAAGTTTAACAACTTTATGAGTTTTTTTTAACCACTTCTACTTTTCAATAAAAGTGGGGCTACCGTCCAACTAATCTCAATGGCAGAAAGTTTTCACACAATGTATGGACTTTTAATACAGGTGTAGAGCTGGGGTACAAAATCCATGCACACAGTCACAACACAGCCCCTGCTTGGTGGAAAAGCAGCCGGAAAACGAAACAATTGCTGGGTTTGTTCTAATGCAGAAGGTGAAGCTGCTCCCGCCGCGGACCCTTTAAGCCGGCGTTTGGTGCACTGCCAAGAAGACAGCTGTTGGAAGTGCTTCCTCACCCAAAGCTGTCAAACCAGACATTAAAGGGACAGCAGGCTTTGCAGCCCGGGACGGATCACCAAGTTTATGCTGATGGTCATATGGACCAGCTCACTTACACATGCGGAACCACCTTTAAGCCAAACTGGACTTTTCTACAGGCACAGACAGGAAATGTTTGTGGGTGTTTTAGGTTCTGTCAGTGCACCGACAAGGGCTCCTCTGCGGGGCTACTAGCCTGCTCCAGCCTCCCCAGATCATGCTTAGGGACACACGCTGTCATCCTCCACGAAACGTGTGTTCAGGATGACAGTGCCAGCCCACCGTCCCCACCATGAACTCCCCAAATCGGCCTCCAGGAGGGCGGACGCAGGCCGAGGGGGCAGGAGGAGATAAGGAAGCCCCGGGAGCTCCACAGCACCACCGCCTGGGCCCGTCGCTCATCGGGC
>VXAL01018912.1:10952-42045 GCA_013399475.1 Chauna torquata
AAAAAGCAAGGAAGAAGTCTGAAGTCATAACCTTGGCATATCACTCTGCACCAGGAGCATCCAGCTTGTAAATTCACTCATATTCCAGCTCCCAAATTCACAAATGTTTATTCATTGAGCATGCAAAATAGAATCTTAGGAGAGAGATCATTATTATTCCCCATGATACCCTTTAGCTGACTTGGAGTACACATTTTGCCCCAACAGTGCTAAAAGTGACAGCTAGACTCCTCCATTGCTCTCAGTAAAAGAGCTTTAATATTTGCACAGAAAGACCAAAGAGCTAGCTGTGTTTTATGCTAGTAACACATGAACACTACTACATTTTTTCAGTTAAAAAATTGCATAACTGTGCTTTTTTATTTCTCCTCCCCAAGTGATAATTTTACAGAAATTAGAATAAGTAATAATTGTTTTCATTTTGTCTGCTTTTCCTATTGTTTCCTATATTCTAAAGTAATATGTTATAAAAGACTTTCAGAAAATAAAGTCACAGGTAGAAAATTCCAGTTTAAATAGACTGAAGTTGATTTACTACCTATACTGAACATAGGAAAAGAGTACTAAGCTGTTCCCTCAGGACTGCTATTCGAGACCTGAATCCTTTGTCCCAATGGGCTCACGTAGTGTTTCCATGTGACATATGTTCTGACTTTAAAGCTAGAGGTATAAACAATTTTACTTGTTATCAAATCTGACATATAAAAAAACTCTTTAATCTCAGTTCTATGTACTGTAATGAGATTCTAGGGTACATATAAAACAGTATGACATATATCATGACCTATTAAGATTACAGTTGCCTCTGGCAATAATTAGCATATGTACCTTGAATTTTAAATAAATAGACATTTGAGTAACAGTCAAAAAAGACAAGGAAAAAAAATATATATGTACCATTCCCTAAACCCAATAGAAAATTTCAGTCTGATTATAAACTGCTTTAATGTCTGATATGAATGTCAACAGGAATAACAAAACATCTGTCCTGGAGAGTGTGCCTCCTTATCTCTCTATACACAAAAATACCTGCCAAAAGCATAGAAATAATTATTTGAATAAGCGTAAAAGGATTTCTTGCAACTATCCAGTTCATTATGCTGCATTTCATAATTACAAAATACAACGCGAGTAATTCACTGTCAGTACCAGTGTGAAAGTTTAAAAATATATATATTGTCCAACTTGAAATAGTTATGTATGAATACAAGAGTTATGAGTTCAAAGCTTAATTAAAGACAGTAGAAAAAAGGTTTTTTTTTTTTTCCTGTTTTAATTTTGTTCCTTTTTTTCCCCCCCTTCCCTATAAAAGACCAAGAAACTGAACAACAGGTAAAAAAAACTGGTAAGCCTGTTCTGAAAAGTAATTTAAGGATCAGGAGGAATTATGTAAGGATCTTATATGTGCAAATGTAAAAATGAGATCCCAAACCATTGCCTGACTGTAAAGATGCCTACACTGCCTAGGAAGGTCTCCTCTTTACTTCAGCATTCTCTTGGCACCTGGAATGCTACACCATGTTCAGACCTGATCAGACATGCTCAAACCTGAAAGCTTTGGCTTCCAAAGTTAGGCAGAAGAATATTTACTTCTATAAATTGTAGTCAGCTGTGAAAAGTAGAAGTCACCTAACCAAATGAGCTGGAGGTCATCATCCAGTATTTTCTTTGCAGTGAGCGTGAATACAGCTAGCATTTCAATGGCTTAGTCCATGACATCTTCAAATGGCACTTTTAAAGTAAAAGACATACACTAAAAGTGTCTTTTTCTCTCTACTGACTTTAAAGACAGTGCCATGATTAGTATAGATACAGTTGTTTAAACCTGTTACAAGTGATAAAAATAGCTTAAATTGTGAACGCTAACAGGTGACAGATAATTAGATGCATGTGTGAGGGTATGAACAAACATCTGAAATTGAACTTTTCAGGCAGAAACCTGTTACTTGCTAGTTGCAACCTATATGGACTGTTCATAAATTCTGATAACAGCTGGACTGGACAAAAATGGAGCATCTTGAATCCTACAATTAATAAACATCAGAGAAAACCAGCAATTTGGAAGCTAAGCTTGTGCACGTACACTATTTAGGTGGGAAAGCCAGGGGTTTGGGTTTCTGGAAAAAAGATCTAGTTCTCAAAAGAAGGGTTTCCAAGAAGTGGTCTCATAAGAAAAAGGAGGTCTGAAAAGAAGGTGGTGAATGTCATGACTGGAGGAAAGATCCTGGAAGTGGGAGAAGATCCTGGAGATCAGAGAGCTGAGTGGAGTTGAATGCAGGGGAATTCCCACAGACTTTGGCCATTAATGTCTGCTCAGCACAGACTGACACGACTTTCTGCCTGACCTTTCTGGCCAGCTAGTACTTCCCTGCAAGGAAGGGAAATTGAGACCTAGTGAATGTAGCACTTTGTGGAGCAAGTGAGTGAGTGTATGAGATAATTAAAGAGGGTAAAAGTTCTAGTATCAAGGGTTCTTAAAACAAACAAACAAATAAACAAACAAACAAACAAAAACCTACAACATTATCCAGCTCCACTGCAGACTGTTGCTTAATCTGTCTCACCCATGACAAACTTTACTTGCCTGAAGCTATGCACTAAATTCCATCTAAATTGATCTGACTGGGCCAATCATGAAATGCAATTGTAACCATTTTCTTTTTTGTTATACAGTCATGAGAAGAGAAACCACACAGGATATTGCTTGTAATAAAAGGGGCATGCATACCTCCAGCACAATGAGCAATCACATTCAATACCCATCTCAGCCAGTCAGGACTCCTTTCTACCAGCAAATGCCAGCTGTTATGCAGTTGGCTGTGGGAGCACCTATAGTTCTTTCTCATGCTCATGAAAGTTAAAGTCATCACATAACAAGGAATCCAACATCTTTTCTGGCGGCAGAAGTCAAAGAAATAAAACCCCATCAGCAAGTGTTCATGGAAAGGAGCCCTGTTCCCACCATTAATCTGGGGTTTTACCCAGAAACTATATAAAACGTATAAATAGTACTGGAGGAAGAGAGATTTCACACATAGGATGATGCCTATAAGACTGACTGTAGCTCATCTTTTTCACCAGGATACAAAAAAACTGTGGTCTAGAAGATGAATGAGGTACCTCAAATGACTGAAGTCATTTCAGGCACTCAGTTTCTTACTTACAACCCTATTCCCATTTTGTCTCACCTCCTGCTTCATTCCAAACAAACCAAGATCTTTCATCCCTTACATTTTCAACATCAGCATTTCTTTCATACTTGAAGTTCTCTTTATGAAACTGCTAAGGTGTGCTTCAGTTTGTACAGTTTTAAATAGATCCACACTTAAACCTGCCATTGCTAAATAGATACTTAGAAATTGGTTGGTCCCTGTCCATAACACTTAATGAGTTTGACCCTGTGGGTCATCTCACAATATTTCTCATAGATTACTGTCCATATCAAATACAATGACAGTGATCTCCGCAATCTACTTGAGAAGTTTTTAAGTGAATGATTTTGTAAGGGCCCCTGAGCATTCCTGGATGTTTGGCAGTGCCAGGGCTCGGGGCCAGCTCAGAACCAGCACAGCCAAGGATGGCCTCTTCCCTCCGGTGACTCTGGGGACAGGCTCCCAGATGCCATGGGGTGGTCATGGCCAAGGCCAGCCTGCCGCCTGGGCGAACCACTTTCAGCTGAGGCTCTTGCCTTGGCCCTGCCTGACCTACAGCTCCTGCTGCCCCACAGCCATGTACCCAGCCATGGGCCCCACTGAGCTGGGGCCACCTGCAGGCCGACATCTTGGCCTGGCCTTGGCCCAGCCCCAATGACGTACCCTGTGCCTGGGACTGCATTTACTGCAAAGACTTCACAATTTAATTTAAACACAAAAATGAAGAACAAAAATCCAGATTTGGGGTTGAATTTGTTTCATAGGTGGCTAAATGTAATCTTACAATTTCAGACAGAGCTCCAAGATGGTTTTGTATTAACCTGTTAACTTTTCATAGCTATAATATTTATTTCCCTTTTAACTCCAGAAGACTTATTTTTCATCTGCTCGTTTACTTTCTTACTACTGAGTACTCCCTTTTTGGGGTAGCACATCTTAAATGAATACCCTATAGCTTTCATCAGGATCAGTTTCTTGGATTCAGTAAAAAAAATATATTTTCAAAAACAGAGGAAAAAAAAGTCTTTCCTTAAAAGAGTGACTTTTTCCAGTAGCCAGAGAATTTACCCTGAAAGATGGACAGTTTTGTTCAAATCCCTGTGTTGCCTCTGAAAATGTTCAGAGGAACGGCCTGTTGACTGAGCTGAATCAAGAGGCTGTTCATACAATAGACAAAATATTCTTAATAGCCAGTAGAAAAAAATGTAGGGCACCTCCGGTTGTTCTTTCCATGAATCATACTATTTATTTCTATTGAATATAGAACAATCCTATGAAAATTAACCTCCTTTTAGACTGTCTTGCTTCCTTCAGAGCTATTTCACTTTGTATAAATAATTAGTCATTGCCAGGGTAACACAGAGGGGCTGCCTTTAATATTTAAATCTTTCCCTCAGTGAATTGTTTATACAGAGTGGAACAGCTTCAAGAGGTGTCGTTGGGGAATAATCAATACAATAAAATCCACATCAGAATTAGGAAAGCCAGCAAACATGGAAGCATATAGGGATCTTTTTATGGATCATAACTGATTATGGATCAGACATGGCTGGAACTTAAACACGATTAGTGAAAAACCATGACAAAGCTTTGCATATACAGTGAGGGGTTGGCATCTAACAGTCACTACTAAAGAATGAGATCTCTGGGTCATAACAGTTAGCTCAATGAAAATGTCAGGTCAGTGAAGCAGCAGTCAAGAAAACAAATGTAATTCTAGGAATTATTATGAAAGGAATGCAAAACAAAATAGAACACTTTGTTATGCACTTTTTGTAGAAATCCATGGTATATATATATCTTAACGCTGTGTACAGTTCTTATACCTCATAGTGAAAAGATTATAGTAGAAATGGAAAAGGTCTGGAGGTGTGTGACAAAAATGTTTAAAAGTATCAAACTGTAGAAGGAGCCATTGAACAGATTACAGTTCTTCAGCCCAGAAAAGAGGCAAGTGACAGGATTAAATAAACATATGTAGTCATGCATGTGATGAAGAAAATGCATAGGAGATCATTATTCTAAGAACTAAAGAACATCCAGAAAAATAAGCAGATAATAATTTCTTCATTCAGCATTAGTCCTTGGCACAGAGTATTGTTGATGCTAAAAACTCACACGGGTTCATGCATGAGTGGATGAATTCATAGAACCAAAAACAAACAAACAAACAAACAAAAACCCAACAAAACCCAACAAAACCAAACCCAAGCCAAAACAAACAAAAAAAGAACAAACAAATACAATGATCTGGTGCATTTAAAATGGATTTCTGTCTTGTTCAGAATAGGCTTATCCATCATCTGTTACTGAGCGTTGTACATCACTAGAAACCGCAGGAGGCAGTGGTATTTGTGTTTTCGTGTTCTTTTCAATATCTCACATAAAAGCCTGCCAACTGTCATGGTGTGGTTTTGGTGTTTTCTCAATTTTTGATGTGAGAAACTGAGGACCAGAGAGAGGAGGTGATTTTCTAAGGTGACACAGTCAATCGACATCAGAGACAGGGAAAAGAAATATTGTCTCCTGGCTGTCTGGCTGTCATCCTTGTGCTTCATCCCTGATAGAGAAAGCAGGACTTGTGTGTTTAATGGGTATCTAAAGGATGACTAGATACACTCAGGAAAAAAAAAAAAAATCTGAAATCACTAACAAAATCTGTATGCAATAAAATGAGTTTTAAAAAACAATACACTGCAGAGTGGAGAAAGTCTGACAGCAGGCATTATGGCTCCTACTGTGTCTTGCAGTGTGTGTCTATTCTGCAAGATATTCACAAACAGCACCACGTATTTCTCTCAATTTGATTAGGCTCAGCTGGATGCTGTTTTCTTGATCGAGGCACAATGCAAAGAAATGCTCTTTTCTCTCCCTTCAAGAAAAAATGTATCCCATATATTTTTCTTTGCAGCAGGTTCCTAAGTGGTCTGAACAAATCCAAAGGTTTTGGTTCCCTACTGTCCTGAGATGTCCAGGGCACATAAATATTTACCTCAGCATACTGTGGCAAGAAAACATTTAGTCATAATGTTTCAACAAGGTTCCCGCATTTCTTACTTTGAATGCAATTATTTTACATAGTTCTAAGTAGAAGAAAAAGCTTTCTCATTTAAAACAATGTGAAGATAATGACTTGCTATACAAAACTGAAGTCCTAGTTTCCATGATCTGAATGAAAATGTTTGCACCTTACTTTTACCTTATTTCACTCTAGTCAGCACTGTGCTCATGATGATGTGAAAGAAAATGCAATTGCCCAGTAGTATAAGTGAAAGCAAAAGCCCTTTGCTATTGGTTTCGCCTTTGAACACAGAGACTGCTTTCTCTTTTGATACCACCCAGGAAGACACTCCAAAAAGGGTATGAAGATATGGCACCTTCTTCTACAGGAGGATCTACTGAAGTAAATGGAGCATGCTGCATTGTTCTTCTGACTTACATGGAAACGCTCAGATCTTTCCAAGCACTTATCCTAACCTCTAAATATCTTCATTCAGTGACCTTTATAGTTATTTTTACATCTGATAGTCTCTTATTTTCATGGGGAGAGTTCAATTAACAGATTCACTTTTAGCTCTAACAGTCCCTCTGCTGGGAAAAAAAAAAAAAAAAAAAAGACTGACTACAGCTTGAGTCTTTGTTGCTTGCAAGTATGCAGACAGCGATGTTGATATTTGGACAATGCTATCATTGCTACTATTTATTTCTTAAAAAATAAGGTTCATTATGTTTGGGAATATTTACTGCTCATTCACAACTAGAAATATTCATCTATCCCTCTTCTTCTGCTTCCACGTTTTACTAGTTGGTTTAGAAAGATGAGCAGGAGTTAATATTTCTATTTTTTAAGAAAGGCTGACATTTCAATACAAACAACATGACCTGGAAGAATTCAAAATTGCCAGAGAAAATTTTGCCACTTCTACAGAGTTAGCCACCAGGGTGTAGAAAACAGACTCTTCGTTCAGGCCCTGATCTTGTACCACTAAGATGTACAGGAGTTTCGTCTCAGATATGGTGAAAAACGGACATATAGAGACCACAACTCAGATTAAAAGGAACTTAAACCAGAAGAGGAGCACAGAAGATGAATGTAGCTCACTGGCAGAACAGATCAAATGGAAGAACAGACCATCAGTATCTGCTGAAGTTTTAAATGTCCTTCAAGACAGAAATAGGACTGGCCTGGAATAGGGACAGTTGACAAAGCAAAAGTAGCCAAGAAAACAAAGTTTTCTGACAGTTTGTTTTTGTCCCCTGTCCTGGTTTTGGTTGGGATAATTTTCTTCATAGTGGCTGGTATGGTGCTGTGTTTTGGATTTAGGATGAGAATAACGCTGATAACACACGGATGTTTTAGGAGTGGCTGAACAGTGCTTACACAGAGCCAAGGGCTTTTCAGCTTCTCACGCTGACCTGCCAGCGAGGAGGCTGGGGGTGCACAAGAAGCTGGGAGGGGACAGGACCAGGACATCTGACCCAAACTGACCAAAGGGATATTCCCTACCATATGGCATCATGCTGAACAATAAAAATGGGGGAGTTGGCCAGGGTGGGGGCTGCCACTGCGCTGGGAGTGGCTGGGCATTGGTCGGTGGGTGTTGAACAATTGCATTGTGCATCACTTGATTTGTTTCCTTCTTTTTTTGTCTTTCTTATTAATCTGTCCTTATCTCAACCCACAAGTTCTTTCATTTTCCTTTCAAATTCTTTCCCGCTTCCCATGGGAGAGTGGGGTGAGGGAATGGCTGTGTGGTGCTTACCTCTCTGACGAGTTAAAACACAACATCCTCACTGATCTGAGAGTATGGACACTATAGTGCTTTATTATGTTTGTGAAAATCTCCTTAAAGAGGGAAAACGTAGGAAAAAATATGAATGGAAAAATCAGATTTCCATGTCCTTCTACTATACTTTTTTCCTTAACTTTTAGGCATATTGCTCAATATTTTCTGTAAATTCAAATTTCAGTCAAAATATGCAATGAATGAAGACTGACTCTGCAACCATGAAACAGACTTTCCATTTGTCTGTGTTTAAAAAGCTGTTGAAGAAATATCCTCCAAGCACCTACTAGTCTTCAGGTGTCCACAACTCATACCCTCCCTCTATTAAGATCACTGGAAGAGGGATGGCCATTGGTTTTGGCAGGGAACCACCAGGAAGATTTTCCTAGGAGAAGGCATTCTTCTCCAAGGAAAAACTTTGCTGAAGACCAATTTCTTTCCTATATCAAAGATAAAGAAACACAAGAACATATATGCTTTAATGACAGTAAATTCCATAATCCTTTTGAAAGTATTCAGAAGAGGTTGAAACTACCTTTCAGTCTGAACTGTCAGACCTTGATTTATATATTGCTGTGGTTGGTGAGATCATAATTTACCTTTTATCTCTAAGGTCCAGTTCATCCTGCTGGAATGTAGACAGCCACTTTTTGAGCAACAGCATTACCCAACAAGTTTTAGAATTGGGAGCTGGTGAATAATGTATTAAATTGAAAATGCAGGGAGAATTTAGGTTGCCAGAATGCTGAATGAACTGCAGCTTGACCAGCACTTTGGAGCAGACACAGATCTTTCTGGCAGCTGAAGGAGTAATAGGAGCTGCAATAACTGTGGTCTGGCACCTTGGGGAAGGTGCTGGGAGCCAGAAAGATTGGTTCTATTTCAAAGCTAGCAAAGGAGGGGATTTTGCTCTTTTGTGCTCAAATTATTTGTGGAGACAGGAAAATTCAATAGAAACAGATGTATTTTCATGAAAAGTTGCAGTTTCAAAGAATATATATTTTTTTTTTTAAAAAAAAGAATTTCTGAACAGTTTCAATAACAGTAACAATCATTTGGGGAAGACAAGCCAGTGCTATATTTCTTTATTACAAGGCAGTATTTGAAGAGTTTTTAACCTGCTCTATCACAGTGCAGTGCCATATTACTTTCGTAATATTTTTGAACAATGACACTCTCTGAATGTTTAACTCTCCACCTTGACCTGAACTAGAACTTCTAGTCCCAGAACTGCTGGCAGCATGAGGGGATTTGGCTGTGTTCCAAGTGATTCAGATTGAAACAAGATGAAGTGTGTGACAAACACACAGGAGGGAAACGAAAAGATGGGGCAACCTTCCCCACGCCATTTGGGTATAATCCCTCTGAAGTTTTGGCAATGTTGTTTCTCTGGCACTGTATGTTACTAGACTAGCATTTTATGTTAAGAGAACATAATAGCTTGACTCCAAACTTTTTCATGTACATCGTGATAGATTTAGATTCCAAAGGACTTCTAAAACTTCTGTACTTGTTGTCAACACTTTTATTCTTGTCACAACTTTACTATCTTTAACTGTCAACCGCTTAGCTTAAGATATTTGCCCTGTTCTTTTCAGTTCTGAATTTCTTATCATTATATGCCAAACGTTAAGACTGTCTGATCTCTATCACATAATCTTAATATTTTGTCATGCTATTTTCTATTTTAAAAGAGCATCTATAGGTCTGTATAAAGGGATTCAATGTATACTGTGAATTTCATGTCTTTTACAAAGAGAAGAACAATTTTAAGTTTATTCCCCCATCAGTATCTCTGATTTATTTATTTATTTATTTATTTTATGGCACTAATATGTGGTAATTTCTTATCTGGTGACAAAATTATAATGGCTGAAGTTCAGTATGGGACTGAGTTTTTATGCAGTAGGTATTTCTGCCAATGCTTCTTTCAGTAGCTGTCTAGTTTCACTATACAGTGCTGATCTGATCTAAAGATGCAGAATGATTTTTTCTCTCTTTTAATGCATTGCTAAAACACAGGAGCAATTTCACTGGAGTTAGTTTGAAGGATTACTGAGCTCCAGTTGAGGTGGACAAATAGAATACATCGATTTCAAAACAAAGTTAAAAAATGTAGAAAAGTTTACTCAAACGTTAAGAGGTTTTGAAAGCAGAGCAGTAGTTTGTGTATATACATTATAGGAAGAAACCTTCACTTTGTAAACTAAGACAGTTTTGCTCAATCTCAAATCTGTTTTGCTTACGTTTCATGAAGGAAGTAAAAGTGCCACATTCCTTGAAAGTGTGTGCTAAGAGTGCATATATAGAAAATAATTTTATAAGCAGTTCCCAGAGGAGGATTTTTCTTTACCTAACCATTCTTCTTTTTGGTCTTCAGTTGAATGTTAAGTTTCAAGGCAAATAAAATTATTTCATAAAAAAATATTGTGCGTGGAGGATAAAAAAATGGCTAATCCAGAAAAGGAACTGAATAGCTTAAAGTAGAGCTGTTTAACCTCAAGAAGAGAAGGTTCAGGGGGGAACTTATCCATGTATACAAATGCCTGATAGGCGGCAGTAAAGAAAATGATGTCAGGCTTTTCTTAGTGGTGCCCAGTGACAGACCAAGAAGTAATAGGCACAAAATAGAGAAATATTTGAAAAAGTTTTACTGAAAGGGTGGTCAAACACTAGAACAGGTTGCTCAGAGAAGTCTGGAAGTCTCCATTCTTGCAGATATTCAAAACCCAACTGGATGCATCTGTCAGCAACCTGCTCTAGGTGACCCTGCTCTGAGTAGAGGGTCTGGACTAGATGATCTCCAGACATCTCTGCCAACATCAACTATTCTGTGGTTTCTGTGAAAACACCTTAACTTTTATTTATCTATCTATTTATTTATTTTTTTGTTTGTTTATTTCAAATTCTTTCTGTTCCTAGAGGTAGACCTTTGCATACGCTCAAAACTGCACCAGCCTCAACATGTTGAGAAACTTAGTAACAAGCCAAGGCCAAGATGTATATGTTGGTCTCTCTGTAGCTTGCCTGGCTTGCCTGTAGCTTTACTTATTAATTCTTAAAGCACGCTAAAGACACACTATTGAGATCAATGCTGGCAATTGCACTGACAATGCTGTTTTCTTTTAAAATACCCTGGAAGACAGCTTTATTACTCCTTTCTCCAAGCTTACTTTTCTGCTTTCATTTGCCTCTGAGTGGGAGAGCCAGGTTTAATATTAAAAACAATTATCTCCAAAATTAGTACCTTTGCTACCAGGTTTATGATTTATTTAGACATTAATAGAGTTGTGAAGTGGCAGCTCTAATGCTTTTTAGACAGTGGGGATATCAACAGAGAATTTTGTAATACATATATATGGATGTATTGTATGACTGCGTGTGTTCACGTGTCCTCAGGCATATTTGTAATACTTGGTGATAGCTAGCAAAATCACAACTGAAGGCTACTGTACAAGCACAAGAATGCACTAGAACCCTGTAATGTGTTTATGTGCAAAGCAAAGTAAAATTACGGAAATTTGTTACAAGCTATGGTGTGCTACAAGCTGTAGTTCAGAGGAGTTTTGCTAGGTATTTCCAATAGGAATTGAAAATTTAAGGTGATAAAAAAAAGTTCACAAGTTACATGGTCCTTTACAAGGTCAAGACCATTCTTTCCAATTTCAAATGTACAGAAACTAAATATTCTCATGTTGTTAATATTGTCTTAATAATCAAAAGCATATAGAGTACTTGTTTTGAACAATCTTGTTCCGTTAAATCTCCGTTGTGTTATGTTGTCACTGCATGTCAAAACAGAACAACAAAGAAAAAATTTATTGAGGTCTATACATTTCTGCTGGAGATGGGTACCATTATCCACAGGGTAAGAGCTACCTCTATTATTGCTGTTTTTTGGCTCTGTGTAGAACAATTTAATTATTCTATTTTGTGGTGGTGTGCCCCCACTCAACTTCTTGTCTTCTGTCCATTGCCTTGCTCAAATACTGGCCATTGCACCTGAGGCCTCGCTCAGGCAGATAGTGACCACAATATCAGTTCAAACTAGGTGCTGGAGAAACAGACAGACGTCTTGCTCAGTAGCTGAGAGCCAATGGAGCATGCACCAAAAAAAAAAAAAAAAAAACCAATAGGATGATTAGTCCATCAACTTACCCCATAGATAGTGAGCAGGCCAAGTGCCCTTTGAGCTGTCCTGCATGGTAGCTGGCTGCACGACAGGATCTCCCCTAGAGTAGGGAAGCCTCTCAAGGTCACACCTGCTGCAGAGATCTGCTACTCCTCAGAAGAGATTCCCTCTCACAACAGATTGCAAGTGATTAATAGCTTGCTAAACTTTGTAAGCTTCAGTAAGATTACGTCTTAGATTCATTGTGCACATATAATCCTTAGACATAAACTGTTGACCAAGTCTGTACACCAAAGTACCTAAGTATTGTAAAATATGTAAAGATTTTTGGTTAAATGGGAGTGTGTCTCTGTGAAAGGACTCAGATAGTAATGTTTCTTCTGTCTTGGTTCTAAGTCAACCACCCGGGAATTGACACCAATCTAGACGCCAAAAAAAATCTATACGCATCACAGGAAGCCCAGGCAAATCATGCCCAAGCATTGACTATATTGCTTTTGAACTGGAGGTGAGTAATATCTGACTGGTCAGAACATGGGTACAGTGAATGCCTGGTTCTCTCTTCCTCATATGCGTAGACACAATCTTTTCTTTTTCACTGCATCCAGTGCTCACTACTTGTGAATTTCCCATCCTCTTAAAATGGTGTGTTTTGTTTGTATGCATAAGTAAAACTTTTGTACTTACTGCATGTGATGTATATTTATAGTACATAAATACAGAAAACAGACTGGTAATACTCTAAATAAACAAAACGTAGTGAATAATAAACAGCAATACAGTAGAAATCTAGGCAGATCTGCCTTTTAGGTGCCAATGAAACCATTATCTGTCACAATGATGTACTATGTATATGACACATACTGTAGAAATATTTATTTTAGAAATGCTCAAAGGTTCTTTTCTGACATGAAGGTTAATTATTTTATCTTACAGCTACTGGGTTTCTAACTTGCACCCAAACTAATACATAAAAATGTGTAGAAAATGACCAAAGGAAATGTCACATCTTGGAACAGTAATAAAAGAGGAGGAAAAACAGAAGTGGCAACTATTGAAGAAAGGGCAGATAAAGAGGCTGCAGGCATTTGTCAAATTTAGTTATCCAGGACATATCATAGTGCTCCAAAATTTGGATTTTTCTATGCTTATGCAATCCTGTTATCTTGATTGGATCACAGTTTTATTTGAACTAGAACTGAGCAGAAAAGCAACACTTGAAATCTGTAAGGAGTAAGGAAATAATCAAAAAAGAGCATTGCTTTAAATCTCCTAATTTTACGTAAAAGGTGCCTGATGTCTGTTCTTCTGGACTCAGTGACAATTTTACCTAATTAAGTTGAACTACAGTTGTCTCAAGGAGATCTGCTCTTTTAAATCTGTTAGAGGAATTGCCTGTCACACTAAAAGATGCAACTTATTTCTTTTTTTGTGAATAAGCAAGTAGAGCACTGCTAGTAGGATCAAATTTTGAGCAGTTACCAAAGCTGAAGGATACTTTTCGCACTATATTGTGTTTTGATATGAAAGATACAAAAAGCAGAAGCAGCAGCTCTGGTGCAATAATACCACATAAGAAGACTGTGCAAATGTGTCCATGTGTCCATGTGCATGTATTAGTGATGCTAACCTATTCATATATACATCTGAATGAAACTCATGCATATTTATGTACAGATGCAGAATTTATCTAAGAAAGAAAAAAAACACTAATTTTTATCTGCCTTTTTTTTTTTTTAATAAGAAATACTAAATGAGGCTATATAAGGAATTTTTCACTTGTGAAAGTGACACAGGTTGATTTCTAAAACTCATCCTCATGTCTTGGCTTAGTATTGTTTCACTTTATTATCTGTCTATCTCTATCCATGTCTGTTATGGTACAAAACTGTACACAAGCAGGAAAACACACTTTTAGTAACTGCTATCTCAACTAATCTGTGATTAGTATACTTTCATGTCCAGGCATTCCTATTAAATAAGGAAGGAGTTGACACACATTCACCAATTATTCATGAGTCAAGATTCCTGTGCACGAAGCTAGTAATATTTTACCGTAAAGATTAGCATGTGCAAAGTATGAGATTTTTAAAAACTATAATTATAATAGATATTTCAGCAGATATTCCTTGTCTTCTGGGGGAAAAAAAAAAAAAGGGACATAATAGTGTAACATCTGTCCGGTATAGAAATCAGTTGTATTTCAAGCCGAAGCATATACCCTTTTTAGCAAAGAGATCTTGGAGTCTAGCAATAGCAAATCAATGACACTTCGCATACCTAACGTCTTAGTATGTTAAAAAAAAAAAAACAAAAAACCAACAATCTTTTCATAGCTATGATTTTAATGTTTATTTCTTAACTTTCTTCCTGTGCTTACTACCTGTGGAAATACAGGAATACAGATTCTAGATTTCCTTAAATATCTTAACTGGATCATCTACAGCAGGCATTGTAAAAGAAATTTTCCATACTCAGTTATAATCATCAACATAACAAGCTGCAACCTGACAACAAACTTTCCCTTTACCCTTAGCTTTGAATCAGGAGTGTTATTGTGAACTACGTCATGCAAGGAAATTTGCTGCCTGGCAAGATCAACAGGTGTTGGCTCGGCCCGTCATTATGCTGTCTGACTTTGGGATACACTTCTTTTGATAGAAAATAAAAGTTGATATTAAGATAGCCCTGTGCAATTAAAGATTCTCTGACAGTGTAGGAGGGACACATCTGTTTCATTAAAGGAAAAATATAAATGTATATTCAGCTGCCTGTAGGAAATAATTTTAAGTGCTCTTTGAGCTATGTCAGTAGCACAAAGAACACCTATTCTGGTGCACGTACAGCTGCACTATAAGTGAATTTTGAGTATTAAAGTTCTGCTTAAGAAACTGGGCCAAGCTTGGGTGCCAATTTGCTGTTTTCACTTAGGTTTATGTCAAGAATCTTTTGCTCTCCTCTAAGACTGTGAAAGAAAGATATTTACAGACAACACAGCTTTACTATTATAGCTGCCTCATATTTTGTTTGCTGTCAATTGCTACTTGCCCAAAAGATTTCTAAGACTATTGTTAAAATAAATGTGAATGTTTTTCATATGTGCACACCAATCCAGTAAAGGGTTTGGATGATTCTGAAGTCAAAGCCTGGCACTGGATGTAGCAACCCTCCCCACTGTTTTTTAGAACTGAAATGGTGTCTTGCATCTGTGCAACACTAATAACTTTGTACAGAAACCGACTGAATTTTTCCAGTAACTATTTTTACAAAGGACTAAGCAAGGCTAGTGCTTTCCTTCTAAAATATAGCCAGAAGAAATTATATGTCAGTGCCTTCTTCCTACTCTTTTTATAAGCACCTGATAGATTAAGCTTTTCTCAAGGACTGGGAGGCTTGGATTACAAGTCCTTGTCACCCTGATGGTCAACACATGTCCTGGCAGGAAGAGAGCATCCTAACACTGTCCAATAGTAGAATATGCTGTGTAGCCTTCTAGTCAAAAGTGGTATGCTGTTTAGAAAGGAATATGAACAAAAAGGAAAGAGCATCAGCAGGAGTATAATTCTCTGGCTTGGGTGTTCAGCTGGCACAGTGGAGTCCTGACTCTTGTCTCTGCTATTAGAATTACTTCTGATGTTTATCTTGCAACTACTTGATATAAAACTCACTGAAGAAAACTGCCACAGTGCATTTCATCAGTGGCCCAATCCTATCAACGGGTATTTGGAAGGACTAATAAACCAGAATAATTTAGACATAGGGAGGAGTGAGTAGCCAGACACTGCAGGATATAGCCAAGTAAGGAATGTTTAAGAGCAGATCAACAAATACGTAAAGATCTTTCAATGTAAACAGATGTGTAAATGGAAAACAATTTGAGTTTCATTTAAAATGGGATATGAATTCTCATTTAAAATAGAAATGGGATATGTATTCTCATTTAAAATCATTATGTGCACAAGTATTCATTTTTTGTTTGCAGCTTTTAGAACTTTTTTCAACCATAGTGTGCTATCCTTATTCATTAGCTTATTTGCTTCTTTGAGAAGTGTTTTTTGTTTTGTTTTGTTTTGTTTTGTTTTTGTTTGGTTTGTTTTGTTTTGTTTGTTTTTGTTTGTTGATATCCATGAAGTCCCAAAAATGAATCAGTGTTATGATGATGACTTGCCTGCAAAGTTAGGTTACCTGTACCTGTGATTCAGGTCCTCACTTTTCTAGTGTGATCTACTGGGATGCAGCTATTTCAACATCCATCAATTTCTAATAAAGAGACTTGTTTATGGGCCTAATAAACACAGAAAATATTGCGGAATCATGAAACAGCTAATTAACTTTGTGAATTTAAAGTGCTGTGTTTGCACATGAAAACTAATTAGTGATTATATGGATTCCTGAATCAAACTTCCTTCTTTTTTCTCATCATGTGGTTGTTAACCATGTAACTTAAATTCAAGAGATTTGTAGTATTTTTCCCCTTACTTTTCTAAAAAGGATGCTGCAGTTTATGGTTAAAAAAAAAACTATATTGTCTACACACTCTGAATGTCTTGTCTTGTTGTTACTTATTTGTTTCACACTGTTACAAACCATTTATTCATATTTTGTCTTCAAGTTACACACTCATGTCAGTTTTATTCAAGAGGCTTATTGTCAGCATGACTCAAGCAGTAGTTCCCTGCAATTTAAAGCTAGATTCTGACTAGTCTTGAGACAACCATGTGGGGAAATAGAACAGGACTCTTCCCCTCTCTGTGTGTGGCTAACTTAAAGACAGCTGTTCCTGATGCTGAGCTGAGCAGAATTATGCCACTCAGGGGGAGGGAAGGGTGGGCAGTGATAGAGTTACGTGCCTTGAGCAAGTGAGTGAGGAACAGTAAGGCAAACATCACATGTCCTACTGACAATCAATAATTGTGGCTGCACACCCAAAGTTAGTAGCAGACCAAAAGTATTAATAACATGTTGGTCTATTGCAGCATATTACAAAAACTTCAGGCATGGCTGTGCTCCAAGAATTTTCTGTAACTTCCTCATACCTTCTCATGGATTGCTTTGTTGCTCTGTCACACTCTATTTGGTGCTATGCTAATAACCAAAATTGAATACATTGTGGAGTGATCCCTGCCCAGGGAAGTGTGGAAAGTACATTATATTGATAAGGAATAAAGATTCTAGCCAGGGCCATTGAGTAAAACAAAGACATTTTATGAAGGCTGGAAAAAAAATAGGATTAGGATATTGGCACATCTTGCAGAAGTATAGGTCCAGACTGCAGTTGTGCTCCAAGCTGATGTGGCAGAAACATTCAGCAAGGCAGAGAGACAGAAAGGCCGTTTGTCACAGGAGCTACAGAAAGGAAGACTGCTACTCTCTGAAATGGCAAAAATGCTCATTATGGACAGAGATTTGCAGAAGCATTATTTCCAACAGTATGCTTCCTTATTCCCTCAACAGCTGTTGGAAAAACAGTATGACATGGGAAGCAAAGGTACAGAAGGTGAATTCAGCTCCGACTGAGCTCTTCAAAAACGAGCAATGGAGAGTGAGGGGCAAGGGTCCTTTATCTCAGGAGCCATGAAGTTGTGAATTAGCATTATCAGAACAGAGCAAAGATCAGTGGTCTCACTCCTTACAAAATGTCTATCACTCCTCTTTGTTTCCTGGACAAGAAGTTTCATAACAATATTTATTTTTTCTTTATTTTTTTTTTCTTCAGCTAAGTAAGGATATCCAGAGAAGTTCAATGAGTTTTTAAAAACAAACAAACAAACAAACAAACAATTGGTTCGGGGAAAGATACAACTGTTTCAGCTGGTGTAAGTTAAAGCAGATTAAAGACTGAGCATGAGTCAGTTATATAACATGCAGAAAAAGAAAATGCCACAATGCCTAGTCTTAATAGAAGTGAATATAAAGTACAGAAAACAATTATCCTGTTCAAATTCAGCCCTGAAACGAAACATTACACTAAATCAGCAATCAGCATTGCTGTATAGGGAGGGAATAAAATAAAATTAAAATATTAAGTTTTAGAATATAAAACCTTTCAAGTAGAAAGTATAAGAAAACTAAGAATATTCTGTCAAAATTGTAATCGATGGAGGAAGTGATAACTCTCCCTGGAAACATGTACAGGGACATCTCAAGAAAGACTCATTAATCAGAGAACAGAAAAGTAGTAATGGGCTTGAACTGTGGAAAGACAATCTTAGATTGGATATTAGGCATATCTGTCAAGGTACAAGCTCAGTTAAAGGAAGACCCTTCCGCCATACTTAACACTGCTTCACAAACCTCTCATTTTTTGTCATCTGATGTTAATATCTCACTGGTTTTCTTTTTTCTTTTTTTTTTTCTCTCCCATTTTTTTCCTTTTTTTTTTTTTTTTTTTTTTTTTTTTTTTTTTTTTTTCTTCTTTTTTCTTTTTCATTTGATTCATTTGCTACTTATGTATCTCATTAGCTGTGGGCTCTGGGTTTTACTTACTTGTTTGCTTTAATCTGAAATTCCAAAGCCTTCTGCTTACCCAAACTACCGTATGGGTTGGAAAGTCCAACCACATAGATGGAGAGGTCAAGCCCGGTTGCTACATTAACCTGCTTTTAGTGATCTAACCCTAGATCCAGTCCCCTTTCCTTCCCTCTTGATGGCATGTTTCCTTTTGCTCAGGATGGACAGATAACTTGACACTCTGCACCCATAAACGCCTTTATTGATCTCAACTGTCTTTAAAGAAATATAATGGGCCCTTAATATATGGTTCTTGTAAAAGAGCAGAGTAGAGGTCCATCATCACACTAGAAGGCCCCAAAAATCACGTAGGCAAATTACTTCCAGAAGCAGATCATCTGAATTTTCTTTCAGGGAGCTGCAAAAGCTGTCCCACAGGGAGTGATAATAATTCTAAATGGCATACAAAAAGCTGGTATAGAGACTTCACTGTAAGTTAGCTTTTCTGGTAAATCCTGATAGAGGTAGAAGAGTTCCTACATGCTCCTTGCTTAAGATGAGTACAAGACTTCATTTAGGTACAGTCCTTGCCTAAAATAGTGTTTTATATCCTCCCACACACACATATCATGAGACTTTACACAGCAGAGCACAGTCAGACTTATGAAGTTGAAGGCTGAGGGGCTACATCTCAAAATCCACCATGAAACTCTGGTTTCACACTTACTTGAGATTGTTCCACACTTCTCTGATTATAAACTTTCTATTGTAAAGACATAATCCTGGGGGATGCAATGAGTTGTTTTCTAGGCTCTATTTCACTACAGCACAAGACCTTGGCTGTCTGAGGATAACTTGAAGAATAATGATATTACTGAGCTGATTGGGAAAAAAAAGTTTACCAATCTGGATAGCATAGAGAACTCTGGAAGCCATAGAGAGGTATGGCAAATCATGGTAAATAACTGCATTTAGTAATGCTCCAGTTCTGAAACAGGTTCTTAGATTACTCAGTACCCAGCACCTGCTAATACATAGAAGAAACAAAAAGCAAAATTGTAATTGGATGTGTCAGCATGTTTGTACAGTCTCCTCTTGCTAGTGGAAACTTATCAAGCAAACATTTTTCATCTTTCAAATCATTTCAGTTTCAAAGCTGGATCAATGCTCAAAGATATTTTTAACTGTTATTCTTCAGGACAAACAGAACCTCTCCCCAGACTGTGAAATTAAAAAGGACTGTAGCACTGAAGAAATCTACTGTGTGCTGGAGCTGCTGACATGAGTGGAAAAAATTGTTGCAACATTGCACCCAGAAGAAATCATATGAGAAAACAGATTTTGTAGCTAGAAAGCACTAAATGCCAAGTGACCATGGCTGAATTCTTAATTGCTTCTGTAGTGGTTTCACACTGACAACTAGCTAAGTTCCACCACACCACTCTCTCACTCCCCCTCCTCAGAAGAACAGGGGGAGAAAATATGATGAAAAAAGGTTGATAGCTTGAGATAAGAACAGGGAGAACACTCACCAATTACCATCACAGGCAAAACAGACTCAACATAGGGAGATTAATGTAAATTATTGCCTACTAATTAGACAGATAAAAGCAGTGAAAAACTAAAAGCAAACTAAAAACACCTTCCCCCCATCCACCCTCTTCTACCTTCTCCCCACAAGCAGCTCAGGGAAACAGAGAATGGGGGCTATGGTCAGTCCATAATGCTTCACAGTCTGCCATTCATTCTTCTTCACTCTCTTCTCTGCTCCAGCGTGGGGTCCCTCCCACGGGATGCCGTCCTTCCAAAACTGATCCTACGTGCATTTCCCACAGACCGCAGCTCTTCAAAAGCTGCTCCAACATGGGTCCGTACCACGGGGTCCATCCTTCAGGAGTAAACTGCTCCAGCATGGGTCCCCCACAGGTGGCAGCTCCCACCGGATCACCTGCTCCTGCGTGGGCTCCTCTCCACGGGCTACAGGTCCGGCCTGGAGCCTGCTCCTGGGGGGGCTCTCCATGGGCTGCAGCCTCCTTCAGGCCACATCCACCTGCTCCTCCATGGGCTCCTCCACGGGCTGCACATGGAGATTTGCTCCATGTGGTACCCCGTGGGCTGCAGGGGGACAACCAGCTCCATGGTCCTCACCGCAGGCTGCAGGGGAACTTCTGCTCTGGCACCTGGAGCACTTCCTCCCCCTCCTTCTTCACTGACCTTGGTATCTGCAGGGCTGTTTCTCTCAAATTTCAATCCTCTCTCCCAGCTGCTGTTGCACAGCAGTTTTTTCCCTCTCTTAAATCTGCTCTCATAGAGGTGCAAACAACATCGCTCACTGGCTCAGCTCTGGCCAGCGGCGGGTCCCTTTTGGTGCCAGCTGGAGCTGGCTCTTATCTGACATGGGGCAGTTTCTGCACTCTTCTCACAGAGGCCAGCCCTGCAGACCCCCCACTATCAAAACCTTGCCACATAAGTCCGATACAGCTTCTCAAAAAGTTTGTTTAGTAGACAATAAATTACAATAATGCCTTCACAAAAAAAAGTCTACAGTGAAAAATGATGAATTCTCTCCTAATAAAATCTATTTCATTATTAGTTTTTAGTTTTGTAAAGTCCAAATAAACTTCAGTCCTGAGTAAATCAGAAATACCCAGCATTAGAGATGAAAATCTATGGCTTTGTCATGCATGTATACATTACAAATAGCTTTTCAATAATTTGATGTATGGCTTTAGTGACCTACCAATGATTTAACATTAGGCAGTTCAGAGAAGGACATCTCAGACTTAACAGATTTCAAGACTCTTTTTAAATTTTGAGATGAAAGCATGACAGCTTCAGAGTAGACACATGGACAGCAGACACAAATAACCCTGCTGTACTCCTTGCCTTCTTTGTGTGTCTTCACCAGCAAGGTCTCCCAAGCCTCTGTGTTTAGAAGCAGGGTTCAAGGAGGAGAATAAATAGCAGTGGATTAAGATCAATTTTGTGACCCATACATGCTGTATTCAGGGAAGGTGAGAGAACTGGTCCTTCCAAGGCTGCTTTCTATCATCTTCTAAAGGTCATGGAGATCACAAAATTTCCTTGATGACTACAGAAAGACAATGTTGCACCCATCTTCAAAAAAGACCAGTCACTCCAGGATCTATGATTGAGGGGAGAGCAAGGGATGTCATTCATCTTGACGTCAGCAAGGCTTTTAAGACTGACTCCCACAAAATTGTTGTATCAGGTTAGAACACTTCTGTCCAGACGGATGAACAATTAGATGGATAGCATGCTTAGGCTCAGAGGATTGTGGTTAATTGGTCATAATCTACCTGGAGGCCAGTAACAAGAGAAGTAATGTAGGGATCTATCCTTGGAACTGTCCTGCTTATCATTTTTATCAATGATATCTCTATTAGTGGAGGAATTGATAGAATGCATTCTTATCAGATATGCAGATGGCACCAAACTGGAGGAAGCAACTACATGGAAGGATAGGGCTGCCATCTAGAGAAACCTACACAGCCTGGAGTAATGGGCCAACAGGAAATCCCTGAAATTAACGAAGGACATGTGCAAATCTGTGTACCTAGGGAGGAAGAGCCCCTTGCGATAATATAAGCTGATGTCTGACTGGCTAGGGAGCAGCTCCTCAGAAAATCCCCTGGGGTTCTGGCAGACAGTGAGAAGAGCACAAGCCAGCAATGACCTGGCAGCAAATGGGGAAAAGCTTTCTAGACTGTGCTAACAGGAGCAGAACCTGTACACCAAGGGAAGAGATTATGCTTCTCTAATCAGCACACTTTCGACAGCGTCTCAAATACTGCATCCAGTTTTGGGCTCACAGCACAAGACATCAGTTAACTGGAGCAAGTTCAGCATAGGATCTCCACAATAGCTTGGTGCTAGAGCGCTTGTCCTGTGAGGAGAGGCTGAGGGAGCTGGGCTCGTTCAGCCTGGAGAAGATAGCTTCAGGGGAGTGAGTGGCAGTGCCCTATCACATAAAGGAAAGTATATTACCTTAATATCCATTTGGAATATTTATTTTCACTTTAATTTCATTTAATTTAATATTTGTAAGTATTTTAGAATCTAAATGCTGTAATGTTAGAGCATAAACCTGAGAAAGAAAGGGGAAGAAAGTTGTAAAACTATCAATACCAAATTCTACTCATTATATTAGACAAAAACAGGGCTTTTGTCATACGTTGATTTATTGGATTAGAATGTGAATGTGGTAAGTAATAATGCTGTTTTGACAGTGAGTGACAAGGAGATTTTGATAGAATATTTATGAGGTTGTGTTTTTTTGACACCGATGATTTTGATTGAATATTTTTAAGGTCACCATGACACTGAAGAATTTTGACAAGATATTTATGAAGGCATTGTGATCCTAAAGATGGATGTAGATATCTAAGTGATGTAAATTAGATGAATTCGTGAAAGATAAATATATCAATGATTATTAAGCACAAAGATATCAATTCTGACTCAAGAAGTCAGACAGCTAAAAGCTGGGAGGTTATACCAAAGAAGTATCACTATCTGCTTGTGCTATTCTTAAATTCTTTTTATAAGCACCATAGAATATTTACAGATGCAGAGAGGATATTATATTAACTGGAACTTTAGTATGACCTAAAACGTACATTCCAATGCATAAAGAACAAAGGTGCCCCATTCTGAGATATTACAACTACCTCTAAACTTAAATGAAGATGTGGATTAGGTGATGAAGGTTATAAAGGGGCATATACAAACAATGTCTCTTTAGACCTTTGCTGAAGGTGTTCCTTTTAAAATCTCTTAAACATTTTCTTTGACCAAGCCAAGAAAATAGAAGATCTGACACTGCTAATAAGTTGATAACAAGATTTTGCTTTGGATTTTTTTTTTTTTTTTTTCCCAGTTATAGAAATGTCCATTTTCTTCTTCATTTGTGTGACTTTCTGTAGCAATTAAAATGGGACTGGCCAGAATCTCAGCCTAAACTACAGAAAATATTAAACTAAAAAATATCAAAGAAAAATGTTTTATTTCAATAAGTACTTTAATGAAGAATTTTCACTTTCTTTTAAATAATGTAATGCTAAATATTCAATTAAAAAGTTTGAATTTGAGGAACACATTTTATTTTGCAAAGTAAAACAAAACATTCCATATTTTAGGACTGATTTTATTCTGGTTTTGGTCTTTCTAGGACTATAAACTTTTTTATATAATAAACTGTTTTAAATATTGTTTTAAATATTGTTTCAGCATCAGTAGTTTTTAGGAAAGATATGACAAACTATTGGTGATATTTATTGCAATGGGAAGACCTTGCCTCAAAAAAAGATAATAGTGTGCAAAAAAGCATGAACTTTTGACTGTGACAAGAATGCAAGGATGACATATGTGAGAGGATATTAATGAATGTGTCCAGAAAGCAGTGAGAAAGAATGGCTTTAAAAATCTCTTCTACCATGTGGTAGTGTGCCCTGGTGAAGTTACAATTAGCATCTTGACCCTACTGAAATTAATAACAAAGGTCTTATCAATTCAGATGGAGAATAAATTTCAGCTTAATTGTGATATCGTAACGTCTATGCCATTGGCACAGACACCTCCTGCCTTGGCAGTATGTGAGGTTTTCCCAGTAGTGGAAATTCATTGCAGACTAAAGTGTTCTTATAAAGGATCTTGGGACTAGAAGTATCAGTACACCACTGTATCTGAGCTTTGAAACCATGCTGGGAGGGCTATGCCAAATCATATGGATTTCTGTCTCAGACAGAAGCTAGAAAAAACTTGCTATGCGTTGTACTCCAATGCTCAGTTTAGTCAAGCTTTACATGTGAACTCTTAACTGCTACATTCATCATATTTAGGAAAGGAAATTTCATAAATGTCAAGTAACATACACGGCTTTTTACAAACTCCTCAAATCTCTTTTAAATGCAGTTAAAACAAAACAAAACAAAACAATAACACGCACAAAAAAAAAAAAAAGAAAAAGAAAAAGAAAAAAAGAAAAACAGGGCAACAACAAACAAACAAAAAAAGGACTGACCATGCAAATATGTTTTAGCACCTCAAGAACCTCACTCAGAAAATAGCCTAGACGAATCACAGAATCACAAGATGTTTGAGTATGGAAATAGTTTTCGGAGATCATCCAGCCTGACCCCTCTGCTCAAATCAGGACCAGATGGAACAGGTTGCTCAGGTCTGCATCCAGTTGGGATTTGAGTATCTCCATGGATGGATACTCTTCAACCTCACTGGGCAACCTATTCTAATGCTCAGTCACCCTCAAAATATATATATATAAATGTTTAAATGTAATTTCCTATATTTCATTTTGTACCCATTGCCTCCTATCCTGTCACTAAGCACTACTGAGAAAGAGTCTGTCTCTATCTTCTTTACCACCGCCGATCAAGTGTTTATACATACAGATGAGAATAGTTCTGAGTCTTCTCCAGGCTAAACAGTCCCATGTCTCTCAACCTCATCTCATATGACAGGTGCTCCAGTCCCTTAGACATCTTAGTGTCCCTATGTTGGACTTGTTCCAGTATGTCAATGTCCTTCTAGCACTTGGGAGCCCAGCACTGAGCACAGCACTCCAGATATGTCACACCTGGTCTGAGTAGATGGGAGGGATCACCTCTGACCTGCTAGCAGTGCTCCTGGGCCTAATGAAACCCAGGATGTTTTTTGCCTTTACTGCAAGGTCACATATTCAACTTGGTGTCTACCAGATCCTTCTCTGCAAAGCTGCTTTCCAGCCAGTTGTCCCTCAGGCTGTGTTGGTGCAAGGGGCTGTCCCTCCCCAGGTACAGGACTTTGTATTTCCATTTGTTCAACTTAACAAGGTTCCTGTCAGCCCACTTTTCCAGCCTGTCAAAGTCCCTCTGAATGGCAGCACAACCATCTGGTCTATCAACCACTCCTAGTTTTTTTATTATCTGCAAACGTTCTGTGGATGTAGGTTGTCCCACCATTCAGGTCATTAATGAAGATGTCAAATAGGATTGGATCCAGCACTGATCCCTGAGGTACCTCACTAGTTACTGGCCTCCAGCTGGGCTTTGTGTCAGCTGATCTCAACACTTTGAGACTGGCAGTTCAGCCAGCTTTCCATCCATCTCACTGTACACTATCTAGTTCATACTTCATCAGTTTGTCCTTGAGGGTGTTATGGAAAACAGTATCAAAACCTGGCTGAAGTAAAGATAAATAATATCTACTGCTCTACCTTCATACAGTAAAATAATCATTTTGTTGTAGAATGCTGCCAGGTAGGTCAAGTATAATTTCTTCTTCTTCTTTTTTTTTTTTTTTTTTTGTAAATCTGTGCTAACTACTCCAAATCAAAATCACCTTATTGTCCTTACTATATTTGGAAATGATTTCCAGGAGAATTCACTCTCTTGTTTTCCCAGGAACCCAGATGAAGTTTATTGGCCCGTACTTCCCCCAATCCTCCTTTATTTCTTGAAGATAGGAATGAAGGAAAGAATTTGGGGTGAGGATTTTGGAATAAACCATTACCTCCAAAAGTAGAATGCAATTCAAGATAAAAAGCAAAGCATCATCGTAACTAAACATGAAGCCTCTGCTTCTCTTTTTGAACTGTAAAGTGTTATTGATTTCAGCTGAATAATCTAAGAGTGAACAGGAATGACACCTAATTGTATAACCTGCTATTTCAAACATCAGGTTGCAAAAATAATCCAATAAATTTACAATATTTGTGTTATATAAGCAAATATACTTTTTTTTTTTTTGCTTTTGAAGACCATAATAATCATTTAATTTAGCATCAGTGCAAATAGCTTAGCCTTATGATATTACTGAGTTCTTTTTCTTTAAAGACATGATTTTTTTTCCTAGAAGAACTTGCCTCGCAGATAGAAAAGATATATGTGTCCTGTAGAACTGTTGCCCTATAACAACAATGGCTATTATTTCTAAGTAATGCTCTGATAATGAAGACAAAGGCAAACATTATAAGATAATATATACAAATGGAACCAAAATACTGACTCATTTGTACCTTCATGACAGCAAACACCAACCAGGAAATAATGGCAAAACAATCCAGGGACTAAGGAACAGCCCTCATTTCATCCAGCTTTAGACATGTAAAAGGCCAGCAAATCATCTACGCTTTCTCTAGATCTAGGGGAAAAAGTCATTCTCTCTGTCACAGCCATATCTATTTTAGAGTGGAATCAATCATACTCTAGATAAAGTTAGAAGATATGAATCTCAGCCTTCTTTTGCAACTCTAGGGAATTGCTTGGTATTTCTTTATATGAGAATTAGAGCTATGTGGCCAGGATAACGTATATTTTGTCTTAAAATACCAGGGAAAAATATGTTAAAATGTATGATATTTTAACATAAATATAGTACTTCCAAGAGGAAATGAGAGCTGTTGTTGGCAGAATCCTGGATAAATCATTCAATATGTGCCAGCAGATACAAATGCAAGACCAGGACCAAAATTAGTGCCAGACGCAATGGTACCAGCTGTGCTTTCAGCGATTTTATATTTACACACAAGCAAGATGAGTGAACTACTAAGGCAAAAAATAAACCATTATATTAATAACAGGCTACACAGACTGCCTAAGGAAATATGCTGTTGATGGATGATGTAGATTTTTAATGATAGATGAATAGTCTACATTTCCATTCTAGATTATGTTTCCTAGGTAAATGAGCGCTGTCATTGATTTGTCTCATCAGTCCTGTCAGTTTGATGAAACTGGCCACAGCAGGAACTTACTTAGTGAAATTTTAAAAATACACCTGAAGCTGGTTTTGCTCTTAGATATATAACTGCCTCTGAATTCTGCCCTAGTTGCTCTTGTGTTTTTAAGGAATGAACTTGGCCAAGAATAAGATATTTTATGGATAGTCTGTAAAGATATAAGTTAATTTATCTGTGTCTTTTGTTTATTTTTTCAGTGTGTGATATGATCAGGTAGCGTCTAATTCAGGATACTGTTAGAAACAGTTAAAGAAATCTGAGAAATTGTTGATGTGGTGCCTACATTGCATCGTCCTTTGATCTCAATTATCTTTTGGATTTAAATTTAGTAAGCAAGACACAAACACCAGAAATCTGAAGGGATTCACGGACACCATCCAGAGTGCTCTCTGGAGCTCTCAAGAGCATACTTCTAGGTACAGCGTACGTTCAGTCTTTCAGAAGAAGCAAAACAAAAAAAACAAGTCATCAAAGCCAGACTGTACAGTGGAGAAAATCTCCCAATATGTTCATGTGACCAGCTGAAGCCCTGAGGTGGAGCTTAAACATAGATTTTGGAGACAGCTCTGAGTTTTATTAGTATGACCACGTCCAAAAGGCAAGGGAATACACTGGGGAATTTGGAGAGTGTGAATAAGCTTTCATAACTACCCACATTTCACAGAGAGATTCAAAAATTCCTTCCAGAATTTCATCCAAAGCACTTTATATTTAGAAAGGATATTTCTAAGCAATTAATCCTGATGTGTCATTCCAGTGTTTAACCAGTCTCTTTGGTAGGTACGTTTTATTTCAAAACTGAATATTTATAGGCTTTTTTACAATTCCCTGAAATTTGATTTTTAATGCTTTTTAGTAGTCCTGAAGATCAATAAAGAGCTGTTATTTGCCCCAAAACCAACTTTGTGCTCCCCTCCACAACTTCTCAGATCTTCTTCCTTCATCCCCACATTACGCATCTGCTTCCCTTTTGTATTTTTTCTGCTGAAAGTCCTCTTTCCCTACTCTCTAAGTATCACTAGGTAATCAAAATCTATTCTAATGAAAACAGGTGATCAGACAAGCTGAAAAGAGGAGAGAAAACTGTAGGATGAGAAGATTCTCTTGGAGCTGCAGTATATTATCACTGTTGGTCCAGAATGTCTTGTCCAACATCACTTTTCCAACCCCATTTGTTATTACTATCTTCCCTTAATTGCATTTTGGAAATGAAAATGAGCACATTTTCTTTTCTTTTTTCTTTTCTTTTCTTTTCTTTTCTTTTCTTTTCTTTTCTTTTCTTTTCTTTTCTTTTCTTTTCTTTTCTTTTCTTTTCTTTTCTTTTCTTTTCTTTTCTTTTCTTTTCTTTTCTTTTCTTTTTTCTTTTCTTTTTTTTTTTCTTTTCTTTTCTTTTCTTTTCTTTTCTTTTCTTTTCTTTTTCTTCTCTTCTCTTCTCTTCCCTTCCCCCTCCCCCCCACAATATACAATCTGCATGTTTACCCAGGATCTATTCTTGGTGAGTCTGTTAAGAGGCAGGATGCTGGATAAGGAGAAAATCAAACACTGCATTATGTCATAGAGTCCTTAATATGATGAGCCCTGATGCAGATGGTAATTTTTGTCTGACCAGAAACTAGTTGACCCATGGTCCAGCTGAAGATATAAAAGAAAAAGAAACCTAAATAAAAACTAGTTTTCCATTAAATTAAAGCTCTAAATGCAACTCCTAGGACTTGGGGTCATCATATGAATACTTGATACTCCCTTGAGGAGTCAGAGTATATAAACTAATGAATGAGACATAAATACTGTACACTAGTTTAATATGTGGCAATTAATCAGCCTCCAGTATTTTTCATGCTCTTTAATAGGAAATTGTACCCATATTATTCAGTCTGGATCTTTAAAGATCAGAAGCACTTCTCTGCATGATTAAACTGTGAAAAGTATTTGAAACTAATTGCTTCTGACAACTGCCATTAGACACATATTTGCAAATGCATTTTATAATTCCTTAATAGCGAGAAATGCCTGTTACCTTTTGAACTTTTGGGCTCTGGTATGAGCAAGAAGAAAAAGATACTTTTGCTTTAACTGTTTAAGCACTAAGAGAAAAAATCATGATAAACTACTGCTATCAAAGGAATCAGTACTGGACAAGCAGAATACGCTGACTGATTGTATGCATTGCTGATATACTAGACTATGAGAAGAAGGAAGAAATGATACCTACATTTTTATAAAAGACTGTTTAAAGACTTGATTAACACATAAGTCTAGTGATCCCACTTCTAATATTCAACTTGCAAGATGAACTTTGATCTTTTGCTACCATTTAGAAATGTAATAATTCAGAATACATTATATTCTGATGTCTCATGAAATGATTATACACCTTTTGTCAGGTGATGCAGTAGACCATAGCATGCATTATGGTAAACATGCACTACATTTAAATCACCAGATACTATTTCTCAAATGAAGCAATCATACATTGTATTTTCTGAAATGGAATTTCCATACTTTCTCAATCTCCTGAACTGATCTTGTAGAAGACTGGATTACATAGTTACTTTAAAATTCCCCAGATTTACCAGCTAAGGTTTGTTAATGTAAAGTATAAAGCATTAACAAACAACAACAACAACAACAACAAAAACACAACACGGTTATCTCCTTCAAAGATTTAAAAAAAAAAAAAAATTAGTAGGGAAAACAAACAAAAAAAAAAGAGGTAGAAGAAAGGGAGAATTATAATTCATATTTAAATGATACACGATTTTACATGAAATGAAGCTGAGAAAAAAAAATGTCAACATTTGAGATAGAAATAATGAAACAACCTTTCCAGGTGCTTTTCTCTCTTCAATGATTCTAGATTACCTTGTTTAGATGCCTTACTTTTAGATGGAAATCATTAATTTGGGTGCATCTCATTAAGTGATATCCCCTAAATCAGAAAGTTTCTGTCTTTACCAAGACTTGGTTCAATACCTGATGCAGTCTAGTTCCTTACTCACAAGTCTGTCTCTTTCTTGCTATTTTGTCTCTAAACAGTGATGAAGCAATGGAGTATGCTTCATCACAACTTCTATTGAAGTAAAATTACTCTACAGACAGAGTAAAGACCATTACAAAAAGAGTAATGATGCCAAAAGAATGCAATGTGAATCCTTTTATCAATGTGCACTTAATAAGCCTGGCTAAAATAAAATGGACATCCTTGCTTGCTTGTTTCCAGAGGCTTTTAGCTAGGTCATAAGAAAACTAATTTTCTTTGGAACAAGCAAAGATAACCCTCATTGAGGAGAAATCTATTCCATTGCCAAGCTTCAAATCCTATCTATAGATATCTAGGCCATTCATATAAAGCAAAGATTTCAAAAGGAAAGATCTCTCTCTCTCCTCCCCCCAGCCCTCTCAGGTAATTCTTTAAGCAGCATCTGTAATGAACCTGATGAAAAGATATATCTTACCCCTATTATACCTCCATTTTTTATGGTTTTCCAATCCCTATATACAGGAACATAAATAAATGTTTATATAATGCTAGAACTGATACCAGAATCTACTTCAAACTACTTTTCACTTTTAGATTTTCATTAAGTTACTAACTTTATGTGTAAGATGTTAATATCATCACCACTAAAATGTTTTTGTCCTAGGTAAATCTGAATTTATCATGTGTAGATTTGAATTTTCCAAATTGCCAATTGTATTGGTTTTATGTGGTAAGAGTTTGGTAGCAGGGGGGCTACAGGGGTGGCTTCTGTGAGAAGATTCCAGAAGCTGACCCATGTCAGATCAGAGCCAGCTCCAGCCGGCTCCAAAAGGG
>VXAL01018912.1:46588-58202 GCA_013399475.1 Chauna torquata
AGTTTGCTCCTGAAGGATGGACCCCGTGGTACGGACCCATATTGGAGCAGTTCTTGAAGAGCTGCAGCCTGTGGGAAGTCCACGCAGGACCAGTTCGGGAAGGACGGCATTCTGTGGGAGGGACCCCACGTTGGAGCAGGGGAACAGAGAGCGACCATGAAGGAGCGGCAGAGACGCAGCGATATGGACTGACCGCAGCCCCCATTCCCCGTTCCCCTGCACCACTCGGGTGGGAGGAGGTAGAAGAGGGTGGATGGGGGGAAGGTGTTTTTAGTTTGCTTTTAGTTTCTCACTGCTCTAGTTTGCTAGTTATAGTAATAAATTATATTAATCTCCCTATGTTGAGTCTGTTTTGCCCATGACGATAATTAGTAAGTAACCTGCTTGTCCTTATCTCAACCCTTAAGCCCTGGTCCATCATATTTTCTCCCCCTGTTTCTTTGAGGAGGGGGAGTGATCAAGCGGTTGTGGTGGAGGTTGCCTGCTTAGCTGGGTAAAACCACCACAGGTGTATAAGCTGTAATAGCAAGAGTTGAAATATCACTTATTAATAATTATCATGTGATAGCAACATAAATCTCTCAGCAACATAAATACATCTTAGTGTCTGCATCTTGCTGACCAAAAAAAAAAAATCTTATTTTATTGTCATTAACAGATGGAATAGGATCATCATAAAGTGAGGGAGAAGCAAAGATCTGATGTAAAACAGTCCAAAAATAGCTTAAACATCTAATATTGAAGAAAAAGCACTAGCACAATTTTTCTTTTTTTTCCAGATTCCAATTCTTGACATTTTCATTAATGTCTTACTGACCAAGCATATTAATTAGGTTCCATTTGTGTTCACTGCATCTGATATTGTAAGAGACTCAGTTTACTCACTGTGAAGTAGTCACTTCAGATTTCAAACATTATTTGCTGGAACATAATTCATGAGCCTTACTTTCCAGAGGATTTAAATTGTCACAAATAAAGCTGATAAGAGTGTTGAAGAAATGCATTCTATGCTCTTCATTTATTTACCTGGAATCACAATACAATCTGCAATTGTTCTGTAGAATCACAGTATTACAATGACTCCTCATCAAAATTAGTAAATAGACCTTCACACTTGATTGTATCAGGGGCACCATGTTCAAAGGAAATGTCTTTTAAGGACTAAACACCATGTAGCTGTATCAATGCTGCACTAAATCAGTATTATCTTAGTGCTCGGCAAGCAGCGCACTGAACTTAATGCTAATTTAGTTTCAGTCTATTCAAAGCACGGACAGGGTGAACCCGTAATGAATTGGAGAGGAAAAAAAAAAAAAAAGGAAGAAAAAAAAATACTTTGAATATATCCTTATTTTTAAATTTCTTCCTCCTAAGATAATTTCTGTCCTAACTGAATCTTGTCTTTTCCCTGGATGATGCTGTTCCCTATGCTATAGAATCCACCTCTTTCTAAGACATAGGGAATAACATTTCTTTTTCTGTCTGCTCCTCAGTACTTTTACGAAAGTTCACATCTCCTTCCCCACTGTACTTCTGGTCTTTGTGAAGTCCATAGGGTCTAAAAATCTAAGTAGAGCCTGATGATTTCTTTTTCAGTGTATACTGTAGAAACGAGCTAACTATTGTATGTAAAACTGAAGAAGTTGTTTCATGAACTTTATGAAAGGTAACTATAATGCTGGAAAGTAAAAAAGTAACTGATACTATATTCACTCAACCACTGCTCACTTGCTGCTCAGTGCTACTGGCTTTGTTTAGCTTGGCACTTTTCTTCTTCTTGATCCAAAGGTCTTTCATTCTTATTGATCCAAATAAATGGCTTGATGCAATGTAGCATATTAGATACAAAAAGAGAGTGAGAATTAAGTTATTTTAATATTTTTGACCAAATGATAAGGTTCTTGCACTTTTTTTAACCTCATGTCTTTATCAGCAGTAATCAGTAGAAAGCGCACACTTCTCCAATTCATTTGTGAAACTGAAAACATGCAGATCCCTTTTGCAACATTAAATTTCCTTGATATCTTGTGTGTGCTGTCTTATCAAGTTAGCTGCACAATAGCTGTGTGAAAACATCAGATTAGCTGGATATCAAACCATTCCCAAAAGCCTGCTAATCACATCCTTTGTGAAGCAGCCTTTTTGTAAGCATGCCTAGATTTAATAAGTGCTCAAAACAAATACTTTTACCTATTGAGTTATGCATAGATTTTCATCAGAAAAGAGGATGGAGTAGATGGCATTAATTCAGTATGACCACAACAATTCCTTGAGTTTTGCAATATGACCACACATATCTCCTCTTTACATGGTGATCCAAGTGGGGAGCTGTGAAAAGATGAACTGTCAGGGAAGCTGTGTTCATGTGAGCTTTAAGGGTTGCATATGAAACCACTTTCCCTGGTCACTAAGACTAAGACTGAAAATTACATACAGAAATACGTACTGTCCTGGTTTTGGCTGGGATAGAGTTAATTTTCTTCATAGTGGCTGGTATGTGCCACATTTTAGATTTAGGAGGAAGATAATGCTGATAACACACTGATGGTTTAGTTATTGCACAGCAGTGCTTACACAGAGAAAAGGATGTTTCAGCTTCTCATGCTGCCCTGCCAGTGAGGAGGCTGGGGGTGCACAAGAAGCTGGAAGGGGACACAGCCAGGACAGGTGACCCAAACTGGCCAAAAGGATATTCCGTACCATGTGGCGTCATGCTGAACAATAAAACTGGAGGGGTTGGCCGGGGAGGGGGGAACAGCTCCTCAGGGCTGGGCTGGGCATCGGTTAGCGGGTGGTAAGCAATTGCATTGTGCATCAGTTGCCTCTTATGTTCTTTTATTATTACTATTATTATTATCATTATCATTAGCACTATTTTGCCTTCCTTTTCTGTCCCATTAAACTGTCTTTATCTCAACCCATGAGCTTTCACTTTTTTTTCAATTCTCTCCCCCATCCCACTGCAGAGGGTGGGGAAAGTGAGTAAACAGCTGTGTGGTGCTTAGCTGCCTGCCGGGTTAAACCATAACACATACATACATACGTACATACATACACACATACAAAATCTGTAAGACCTAATGCCTTCTTTGTCTTTCAATTAGTCCAACCAAAGAGCGAGCACTTGTGTGGACTCCACCACAACTCCTCCTGACAGCAGTCTGTTAGACCAGCTGGGAGCTGGCCTTTTTCCTTCTGACTGCCCATTGCAACAGCTGATAGTGTGAGCTGGGGTAGGCTTGCAGATTACATTCATGACAAATAGAGACCAGGCCAATTTTAGGAAGCAGTCCAGGAAAACTAATCCAAAAAAGACACTAAAAATCTGTAAGAAAGAATATTAAATGTCGCTGTGGATTTTTAACTACCGGCCTAGTAAAAATAAAAAAAATAAATTAAAAAAAGTTCCTTTCTATCAATGACTATGCTTAAGCATAATTTTTAAGCAAACTGCTAACACAGTCTCCCTTCTCAATATGGAGCCTCAAATGTGGTGCCTGCCACCATCTCCTCCATTTTGTGCAACTTAACAAGACACAGCTCCTCTGGGACTCTCCTAACTTTATATTTCATTCTTAGTTTCCATTATTTCTAAGACACTGGTTTGGACTGTTCTATTCTTTTCCACACCATTATTAGCTGTGAAAATTTCATCCAACTGAATATCCACTGTATGCAAAACTCTTGCCTTTTTGATGGCTCTTTCTCTATATGCCACTCTGGCATTTCTCCTCCCATTTCTCTTGTTCATGTCCACTTTTTTTTTTTCCACTCCTCTAATTACAACATCTTTTTTTCCTCCTTTAAGCCAGTTTTGGGTTGGGTTTTTTTTGTTTTGTTTTGTTGTTATTGTTGTTGTTTGGTTGGTTGGTTTTTTGCTTTGTTTTGTTTTGTTCTTCATCCTTTTCAGCTTTTATTCCCTGCATTTATTCCTTGGTTGTTATGATTTTTTTCTTTATTATCTGCTTTTCTTCAATGATTTGAAGCTCTGGTTGTGTTACCGCCTTATCAGTCTTCGTGGAATACTCTCGCTTGTCAGTTTACTTCCTTGCTTCCTTCTACCCTTATTATCAAACAGAAGAATTAACATAGCAGACAGCACTGTATATCCATCCTGTTCTTGTCTCTCATTTTTGACATCTCTATTCCAGAAGACAAGTATTTCCGTGTCAGTGCATTCTTGCCTTTGTTAAGAATATGCCTTTTCAAGGAACAGAAAGTCTGACAGCCTGCTCTAAAATCATCAGATCTAACCTCCTCCGGTTATATTTATTATTCAAATACAAAGAGTGCTCAAGGGCCCAGACTCCTCAATCTTGATTGTGCTGGATTGATTTTTAAGTAGATACTGCAAAAACACTGTCCTGGTCCCTTCTTTGAAGGCCTAAGAAGATGAGCATCACAAGAAAATAAAGGACGTGGAAAGACCTTACAGGCACATACACACACATGCATCCATACCTACATAATCAGGGTCAAGCTAATCGTGACCAAGCAAAGGTCAGAGCTAACAGACCCGATTAGCACAGAACTTTCTTCCCAGAAACACCCCATGTTGCAGAGAGGAGGCAGAACTCTCAGCAGAGAAGGCAACCTGAGTAAAAGCCCTTTACAAATTTTATACAGTGTCAAGAGCTTGTGGTTCTTTTCCTCCTATCTCAGCCTACTTGAAATTGTGCGCAGCATAGCAGTAGGTAACCATTAGAGAGCAGGCTATTTGCTACTATGTAAGTGCTAATTCTTCCACTTCCCTGCTTTTCCGAGTGAGGGCTTCCTGTCCAGACAATATGGAGAAAAAGGACATAATCACTGATACTAACAATAATAAAAGTGATAGTGGACTGCCTAGAACTAGGAGACATCATGGTAGGCATGCTACTAAAATGGGGAAAAAAAGGTAATTCCTGACGCTAAAATTATTCGTCTAAACACGAAGTGCTGCTAGACAGAAAATAAAAAGAAAACCTGAAACAGAGAAATAGCAAAGGCCTAATAAGCAGCAGAAGAAAGCAACAGTTTTGGTGAAGGAAAACAGCACATTAGCTTTCTGGATATATAATGTCATAGCACTCATTGGCCAGAGGAAAAAAATAAGCCTCCTGATGATGAATAATAGTTTTCAGATTTTTTCTTCTTTCTTTCTTTTATTTGTGACTGAGAAAAATGGGTTTCTCTCCTTCAAAACACGAAGATATATTTTTAAATCATAAAATTCCTACACCAACTAGATTTTTTTTTTTTTTAGGATAATCTAAAATTGCCCCCTCTCCTTCCATCACAGCCCTGCTGATGTCACATCTGCATTTACACGGGTAGCTGTGCTATTGTATGTTGTTTGTGTGACAGGAGAGGCACAAATCCCAGCTGTCAAGGACATGCAGCTTCAGAAGGCAGCAGAGGTCCTTCAAATATTGCACCTGAGCTAGCCAAAGCTCCTCAGGGAGCCTCTGCCTGTGTTTAAATGTATGCTTATGACTCTTAAGGGTTTTATTATAAGGTTTACATGATTTCTCAGAAATTGGCTTTTGCTGTTCTATTTCTTTTTGTTGATGGTGCTGTGTTGGTATGTCTGACATGAACACTATTTGGTAGTCTTCGTGTAACACAAACATAAAATAAAATCACTTTTAAATGAAAAATAGGTCATGCAGAAGAAAGATAGACAGTAGCTACCTCTTTTCTATGTACTCTTTACATGAATTAAAGATGATTTGACCTAAGCTCATATCTGCCTAGACCTGGGCTTAAAATGAATTCAGAACTGAAGTCCAATTGTAAGTTATCAAAAAGAACTCCATCTTTAATAGACCATTTTCAGATCTGAATATTTCCATTCGAAGTACAGTATCTTTGCTCTTCGGGGCAACCAGAGCTATATTTCATGTATATATTACAATAGGAGCAGCACTCCTGAAATATGCTGTTCTTCAGACAAACATAAGGACCTCAAGAGGTTGTGTGGTAGCTTGTACCCCAGACAGATTCCGGTTTGCATTAACTGTTCTCTGTACAAACAGTACCAAACTAAGACACACTAAAGGAGGCAAGTCTCTAAGCAAAACAGTGAACAAACTGAACTAATTGTGCATCCCAGAAGCTGCATACCCTACTGTTATAATCTAACATCCTGGCCCTTCATATTTCGCTTTTCCATCCATTGAGTTACCAAGTCTCATCCTCTGTTTTCAGGCAGGGCTGACTTCTCTGTGCAAGGAAAAGTGCCTGCATATATAGACCTGACTGTAGATATGTATTCAGTAGGAGAGATGGGGAAAAGAAAGGAGAAAAACAAGTTTTACTCTTCTGCTTCCAGCAGTGTATCACATTCATCAAAGTACCTTCCCAGTACAGCATTGTATTTCTTCTTCTTAGCTCCCTTACATTAGGAGACCGATAGTAACATTCCAGATTTGTCAGAGAGGATGCATTTCTTTGCAGCCAAAAGCCCACAGCGGAGCCCTGTCCCCATTGCAAGGGCAATACAAAACAGCGCAAAGCCCTTCCATTCACCGCAAGGTAAGTATGCTGCCAGGTTTAACATGTTATGTTAGAAATGTGAGACAATAAGATACCAGAGAAAATATTGTTAGGCTACAACATCATATTCTGGAGAGACTGGGAAAAAGAACAAGGGAATTAGATGCAGGAGTAATACTGTACACTGTTTAACAGTGAGTTATCACAAATATATATAGAGAGAAGTGCATGGTAAAATGACTGTTGATGAAATGGCTTCCATTAAAAAAAAAAAAAAAACCCTACCCAAATTGCTAGCTATTAAATAAAGAAATGTAAAAGGAAACAAAAGTTACAGAGGAGAAAATTCTATCTTCTCCAGCTCAGTTCTGATTCCAAGTGCCAACATTTTATGCAGATTGTCACTAGGCTACTTCTAGACATTTCCAAACTGAAATGAGCACATATAAAATGACCAAGAGAAGTTTAAGAGATTCAGAGGACATTTCTTGAAAGAGAGATAGGAGGTATACCTCTACATTTTTTTTTTTTTTCTGACTCATCACTGGAAAAAGACTATTCATAAACTAAATACTAACCAATGCAAATGACTATTATCAAAATAAACTATTGTAGTTCATAAGGATAACTGTTTCTTTTGCTGTTTCTCCTAAGTAGAGCTCATCATTATGTCCAGTGTAAAGTCAAAACACACTTAATGTATACAGTACCTGTGTATATTTCTTCAAATCTTTGCATACTCTAAACATTTATAACAGGCTTTTCTTCTTACCTTTTTTATCTACCTAAATATTCTTATCCATTTCTATAGCAAGCTACCACTGCAGTTTGTTTCATGACCTTCCCTGGCATCTTCAACCACAGAACAGGTTTGTTCTGTATTTACTCCTTAAAACTCATTAGAAAATAAAATTGCACTTAATGAATTTTGTGGAGACATTGTCATAGTCCTTTACCAGTCACCAGCAACAACTGAATCTGAGAATTACTTCATAGAATTTGGGCAGCCAACAGGATGTTCAGTCATCAGTCAGTTCGAATTACAAGGAGCAAACCTATTCCAGTGAGTGACTATCTCAAGAATTCCCACATAATTTCTTTAGCTATTTGGAGTCCAATCATCTTTGTATTTACTAATTATTATTATAATTATGCATACCAGAATATTTGTGGGTGAAAAGGGGTTATATTTCGGTAAATTCTTTGTCAGACCTTTTGGGGTTTTAGAAAAACAATGAGCATATGAACAAAGCATTTAGATGGGGGACTAAGGATCTTTATGGATGGTTCTTTATCTAAATTGATTGCTAATACACTCTTAAACTAGAATGAATTGATTAACTGTTACCAGTTGCATACAGGATGGAGAGAACAATCACATATTTAGTAGGAGAGAAGTTGAACAGCTGTACTTTTTAATTTTAGCTCTCAGTCTCTACATTTTGGGGTCAGCATTTGTATTAGAGTAATCCAAGTTGCCAATGTATCACTTCCAAAGACATTTGAGATTTTATTAAATACTGTTTTATTGGTATTCTGCATGGTAAAACTGCTAATGGATAAATGAGGAAAAACTAAAACAAAACAAAACAAAACCTACAGAAATAGGAGAGAAGACAAAAAAGTGAACGAGCATGAAAACATTTCTTAAGCCTGTGCTGCAGACTTTCTCAAAATCTCTTGATGGATTTCTTTTCTCAGCCCACCCTAAGGCAACTGGAATTTATACTTGCTCTGTAATATCCAGTCCTGTGCATTTTTCTGTACCTATCTGATACAGAAATGTTGAAGCAGGCATTTAGTGTTAAGGTAGAAGTAGGAATTTGAGGAATTAATAACAAAACAAAACAAATCAAAACAAAAAGAGAGAGAAAAAAAGAGAAAGGAAGAAGGACACAGAAAAAAATGCAGTAGTATCTAGTGTTAATTTTTCAACACTATACAATAAACAGCAAGGTGACCTTTTGTTATACAAGTATCCTAAGATTCTTTAAAATAAAATCAATAAAACCAGCCATGGAAATACAGCTTAGCCTTAGGGTAAATTAAAGTTAAAACTTTAGACCAAATTGTCACTATAAGAAAGTGAGTTTGAAGATTTCTGAAGCCAGTGGAAACTCAATTTCCAGAAATGAAGACCTTACAAAGGACTTTTGAAATGCACTATTGTGAAGATATACCTGTATGTAATATACATACCTGAAAATGTTGGTCTGACAGTGATAATGCATACTAAGCCATAAAGGCACTCTATAAAATTGTAAAATCAACCTACAAAATAGATTGGAGACAAGAATGCAATATGGCAAAACCCCAGTTAGTCTAACGATGTTTACGGACAGTCTTTGTTCTCCAAAATCAGAGCATTATGGTTTTTGTTTGTTTGTTTGTTTCCTTTTATGTCAGCTTTGTCTCCTATAAATATTAACAGTTAAAGTATTTCTGGTGTCTTTAATCGCAGTATTGCAAAGACACAACTAGTCAATGTATAACTATTTTGTCATAAATACTGTTATCTCAGCCAACATGTGGAAGAGTGACTTGCCATGACAATAATTGTATTCAGGTAGCAAAAAAGAAAAGGTGAAATAATAATAACTAGAATGGATGGATGTATGGATGGATATATATAGATGGATGGATGGATGAATTTTTAATTTTCAAAATTAACCTTAATTAAAACAAATAAAAATATGAGAATGACTTTTTTGGTACAATTTTATCATCACCTAGATTGTTCTATTGCCTGTTATGTTTGCATAGCAAAGTTTTCAGTCTTAAAATGTAATTTGCATTCTTTAAGAAAATAAGTAGTAGTTCTGGACAAACCTGCAAATCTTTGTATACTGTTCATGGTCATATTGCATTATTGTGAAGGAAAAAAATTGAAAGTTTTGACACAATATGTCCCATTGTCATTAATGCAGTCATTTCTATGCAACTGGACTTGAACAGAGTTATTTTGCATCCGTTGTAACAGAAGGAAAATGGTGTCATAGCATGACCTTATGAAAGTATTTCCCAAGTTTATAAAATTTGTTAATCAACTACATTCTCTTTGAAATCACTCTGTAAAATAATTTATCAGTAGACTCTCTGTAATAGTTACAAATGCTAAATTTAGCTGTCGCAGATGCTTCCGCTACATAGTCAGCTAATTGTTTTTTGTCACATGTCCTTCTTTCTCTAAAGAACAAAAGCATACCATGAAAAAGAAAGAAATCCTCATTTTAAAAGCTCACATTTTTTCTGTTTGCAAACTTACTGTAGCCTGTGAGTGTATTCTTGTTAATTGTTGCATACACCTCATATTTTCATAAAAAATGTGATTTAACCATCAGTAAAAGTATTACTTTTTTTTTTTTTTTTTTTTTTTTTTTTTTTTTTTTTTANTTTTTTTTTTTTTTTTTAACACTAGGCTCCATACATATTATTTCACTCATGATTCAGTATCTTGCTTTTTGAAATTGATGTATTGGTCCTTTTACACTAAAATCTCCGAAAGAGCAAATATTAAAGAATTTGCAATAAACTATCTTGAAATTACACCTTAATAGATTGTAATTGTCATGTACAAATGCCTCCTGCAGGAGTGGCATGTTCTACAAGACTGAGATATTGATCATTAGCACAATGATCCCTGTCACAAGCACCTCAGTTTATCATAATCTCATTTCCTTAATGACATAAGTAAGCATTTTAATTCAGCAGATACTCCAATAAATCAGCATGATACTGCATCTGAATGCTGTCAAAAAGAACATTACTTTGTTGGACGAAAAGGTAAAATAGTTTCAGCAAACACTATGAGAATAGTAGAAAAGTATGCCATGATCTTGAAAACATGGTGCAGTTAATAAATTAATCCCTACCTTAACCAAGGACTTCAGGAATTTTTCCTGGTGGTGCAACCCAAAATTTGGTTCTTTATCTTGTTTATTTTTTTTTACTCTTCAGAGAACCACTTTAAGTTTTATAAATCAGTGTATTTAAAAAATAGCGACAGAGCTGTGTGTAAATAAATATTTTTCTCCTAAAAACTGCTACTCGGTCCCTTTTCACACAGGCTTCCTGTGTGAAAAAAAAAAAAAAAAGAGCTGAGGGGAAACAAGGTATCACTAAGGGGAAAAGTAAAAGCTGTAGAAGGGGAAATCCCACTGCTCAGTCATTACACACTGTCACTAAAATGAGGTTAAAAGTTGCACTGTGGTCTGATGCTGAGAAAAGAATAGGCAGTCAGACAACACAGCAGTGTGTACACAGAGGTGTGTGACTGACCAACGTGAAGGTATGTCACCAATGATGCTCTGACATGTATCCATCATCTGAAAGAGGAGAAGCATTAGCCCTGCCAATAGGGAATACTCAGTCTGGAGGAAGACAAGATGGGTAAGAGATGGTATGAGACAGTAAAAGTCACAGTGAGCATAACAGACATGACTTGGATAAAAACACATTCTGTAGAGACCCAGTGAGCTGTTCAGAGAGAATTGTCTTGTCAGAAAGTGATGATTCTCTGAAAGTACTCACTTTCACATAGGTTCACAGATTTTGAGATTGTATGTTTCAGCAAGTAATACTTGATAAATTAAGATAAAAGCATGATAAAGGAAAAAGCCTCATTTCAGCCTTTTGGGAGAATGTTATCTTCAGATTCTCCATTTTTACATGATTTTTTTTTCATTGATAACAATAGAATTATAAAATATGATTTGTATTATTTTTTCTTTGGATACTGTGGCAATTACGTCACATACTCCAATGCGAGTTGCAAGCGAAGACATTTATTATCCGTTACACACACTTTTTATACCATCACCTGGCAAAGGCAATACCAGGGGAAAGTTACTAGCTCATGTGCATTCTGCTACTTCCTTGCTGCTAAACCTTAAGCAATCCTGTGGTTCCATCTGTTTTACAAAAGCAACCTCTTGGTACGTTCCCAAGTTCCTCACGACCTTCACGTTTCCCATGGCTTTGTGCCAACCAAGGCAATAATGCTTTGTTGACTGCCAAAGGTTGTGTCTGATTCTACTCCCACAGTATACTATATAACTAAAAAATGTTGATGGACCTCAAATGGTCCTGTTCCTTTTCTCCAAATGTTCCTTTCCCTTTTCTCCAGCTTCATGCTTTT
>VXAL01018912.1:66589-86721 GCA_013399475.1 Chauna torquata
GCAAAGATGGATGGGTTATATCTATAGGTTTATACATTCTAACGGTTTTTGAGATGATCCAATTGTGAAGCTTTCAGCACTGAGGATTTTGATTTATTTTTTAAATGAAATGAAAATGAATTAGTGAGGAACAGGGTCACTACAAGTTTCTTCATATAACTGATAACAGCATTTGAACCACTAGTCAACCTGGTGCATATTGAGAGTTCTGTACTAGAAGAAAATACTAGAATGCCTCATGACTGTATATGTAAAAGATGTAGTAACTTACCATATTCTTACCATACAGCAAAATATGTTATCAGCATAAATTGATTGTACCACTGGGAATTTTCTGTCTTATATGTGGGTTTGAATATCAGTTCATATATTCATATCACATCAGTTCGTTTATCTGAATGTAATTAAACTACATTTTTTCCTTTTCCTTTCTGTATCCGCCAAAGAAATCTAATGCAACCCATCTCTAGGTTAATGTTATTTTAGGAAACATAATTTTTTTTAAAAAAAATTTATTTCAATTATAATACCAGTAAAATATTATAATGATTGAAAACAATTTATTTTGAAAGTATTCTCCCTGGATAATAAACTCACTTTGTCACAGCTTTAACAGTGTAAACCAATGCCGGGCTGATGAAGCATTTCTGTTACAAGCCTTAACTCTCACTTGCTAAGGATTTTGGCAAAACTACTTTTTGTTAGCAGATTTCTTATATGAAAAATGAGATGTGACATTCTTCTACAGAATGTCTGATCAAATCCACTTCCAGTTATGTATTAGTCAGTAAACTTAGAGAGTGAGATATGTGTTAACAGAACTTGAAAATGATAGTGAAATAGCTAAGCTGTATTATCCATTGGTCTACGATTTATAAGAACAGAAGTGCAAATCTCTGCCAAAATAGGATACTAATAAAGATGACTTTTCATTTGGTCTTCCCTAATAGTAAGACAATAGAAATTCTGACCCTTAAAATTGGAATATGTAACTCTGTGATCCTTTTATGTGATATATGTTTGCTTAGATCCACTCCCCACAGAATACAAGTCTCTTTCAATTCTGAATTATAGACCACGGGTCAAACTATAGCAAGCTGTTTGGATATGACCATGGTCATATTAGTCCCTGTTTGGCCAGAATGGTAGGTGCTTGTACCATCTGGATTTAGTATTATCCTCTACGTAAGAAGACTGAAGTTTGAGTCACTGATGAAACCATATGCTCTAGTACAATGTTTTATACCAACAATACTAAGAAATCCATTTAATGCAATTTCTGAATATCTGCAGGTCAGTATAACATATAACGTGACATTTTTAGGAAGCAGGATGTCCTCCTTGTCGGTGTCTGGCAGACTCTACAGTAAGCAGACACAGTGAAATGATGAAATATTTACCTTGCAGTACTCCTATGAATGTCACCTTTCATTTAGTAAACAGCAGTAATTTTTCTTGCTTCTCCTTATTTCTATAAGTTGTTTATTGGTGGAAATGTACAGTTCTTTCTTAGTTATGTATTCAAATAAATACATCTAGAATAATAAATAATAAATTCAGTAAACATTAGGGCAGGGCATGAATATTTTGAGATCAAGAATAGGGATCAGCTTACAGCTTTTTTCATAAAGAAATAGATGCCACCAAAAACACATTTTGGGGCAGATTTAAACAAATGAAAGACAGCTTTTCTTCTAATGACTTGCAAAGACATTATGGTTGCCAGAATTTTTACAAGAGTCTGCAGGAATACTGGAAAATTGTTAGAGGGATCCATTGTGTAGTTACTAAGTAACAAATATCATGCTTAGAAAATCTCCAGAGCTGACAATAATTACAGACTGGAAAAATTCAAGAGGTGAACATCACGTATGTTCTTATTATTCCCTAGATAATTAATAATGACCACTGTAGAAGGAATAAGTCCTGGCTAGATGTATTTTGATTGAACCACTATAACCATTTTTGTGTATTTGTATCTGAATTAAAGAATTCAACTTCTGCTTCTGAAAAATTTGTGAATATCAGTTTTACATCATAAAGAAATACATTGCAGTTTGGGAGTTTTTCATGGAATGAAAAATTGTGAATCTCACTCCATGACTTTTTCATTTCATACAATGCTTAGACTATTTCTGAACAGAAGGCTGACAGGTAGACAGATGTTGACAGTGGCAACAAAAATGAAATTGTTGATTATTACAGGATATTGTGCAGAAAGTACCGTGCAACAAAATCACATGGCAAGAGGTCAAAAATCTTAAATGCAATCCACATTATCTGTCTCTTTGTCAGAACACAGCCAGAGAGAATTTGGGTTGACTAGGCTTGAATATTTACATCCAAGTAAAGGAGTGAATGAAAATTTCAGTAAATGCAGGAAACAGATGTGAAAGAGGCATTTGCATCCTATGAGACTGCTGATTGTCAGCTGGGCAAAGCTGATGCAAATCTGCATGACAGAAATAGATACATTTTTATTTGCAGATTGACTTTTTTTTTTTTTTAATTGAGTATTTGTAGACCATGACATGTAGCATTGTAGTAGAATACTTTAAATTGTGGCTTACCACAACATTTATTCATATTAAACTGGTAAGAGATAAAGACCCGTGTTTTCTCTTTTCGTCTCAGTTACTCATTACAGCAATTCTCTCTGACTTTCAATGAAATTGTGCTGTGTTACACATTTGCAGTGAACGATCAGACTAGTAAAAACAGCAGAAAATTTGGAAGAAGTTGAGCTCTGGTGAAGTCATAAGAAATTTACTTAGTGTAACTAGCATATTTCATCCCATCTCACTGAGTCAGTAAGGCAAATGGTTCAGAAAGATAGCAAGATATCTATCATACTTCCTACAATTAAGACCATCAATGTGACAGGGGTGGAGGAAGATGGAAAATAGTATTTTAGGAGAAAAAATATTAAACTCATTACTAGAAATGTATCAGTTTACTAGAATCACATTCATGGCTATTTCTCCTTCTCCTTTGGCTCAATGAAGACTTTTCTCATATAGGCATCTCAAACGGTAGCTGATGAGAGACACGTCTGTCGGCATCTCTGAGACACCAAAAATACTGTACCAGGGGAAGAACAGAAAGTTCAGCTACTAGCATTCCAAGTTATTTTCTCTCTTGTATGGAATATTTCTTCCACTATTGATATTGGCTCTTTTCTCCAACACATCAGAAAATGGATACAGGCTACCCTAAGAACACACCAATTCCTACAGAGCTGAAAGCATGAGGAGACTCCACACAAACTCAAGAAAATAATATGGATTCCCTTTACTATGCATTGTATCAGGTATTTTAGACTTTTCCGGGTAAAAATTCTCTGGACAAATTACTTCTGAATCAATCTTAGTTCTTCTTCTTGGTAGAAAACCTGGAGAAACAGTGTGTCCTACTTGAAAATATAACACTGTAATTTACCTGCCTTTAAATAGATTGCTTCTATTCCTGATATTTTTCTTTCAGTTGGGGATACATTAATGCAGTAGTAGAAGCAATTCAATGTAAATATAGAATGAAATAATGTTTCAAGAAATGGTTTTGGACACTTAAAAACTTTCAAAGGACCAAGGAAAATATGACTCTAACCTAAGAGCACTTAAAATAAGAAGTCAACACTTTTAACATAGATAGCCTTCAGAGATGATAAAATAAGCTAAATTATCCTTCTTGAATACATTCACTTTTTCTTTCACCGTATTTCTGGAATCATCCTTTGATATACATATGCTCTTTTATGTGTATAACACTTCTTTGTCTTAGAGGTAGGAGGCAATACGTTTTTTCTGTAGTCTGAAATCCCTGCACCAGGGGTTCACTATAGGAAGTGTGGAGAGAGAGAACTGTGCACTATGTCTACGCTTCTTTCCCAAACATCTTCACAAAAATATGATGCAGCTGCATATAAAAAGTAGAGGATGTTCAATAGTACCTGTAACATAATCCCTTATAAGAGCAAGGCCGAGTTATTTTGAGTCAGAAGAAATTAACATTAAATTTCTCAGCTTCCAGAAGTGAATGTTAACCATTGTGCTTNTATTATATATATTGTTATTATTATTATTATATAATATGTAATATTATATATTGGTTTAATAAGGAGGAACAGCTGACATCTTAGAGAGTACACTGTTAAATTCCCATGATTACCCATTAGTTAATGCTATTTAAATAGTGAACTGTCTTCAGCATTAATTAGTTTACTTTTAGAATGATAAGACATTTCAGAAATAATGTGATTTTTCCCCATACTACTACAAAAGAAGAAAAAAAATAAAAGCAAAAACTGTCTCACTTTGCTTTCCTGAGAAGAAAAACAGGGACCACATGATAACAATCAAAGAATAACTTCTGTGTCACTGAGCTTATAGTGTGATAATGAAATAACATGAATGGACTGATTTGAATAATAAGATTGTAGGGCTCATGGCATGAGAGGAACTCTTGCTGTGAGTATTCTGCCTTAACATTTTCCACGGAAGATTTTGTTGTAAGAACCTTTTCTGCTCACAAAAAAAGAAATGGCAGGGGACATAAAGGTAAAAAGATTTTTTCCATATATCTGTGTTACTGATTTAATGATAGGCCGCAGATTGACAAAAGTGTCTGAATAGTACATGAAATTTTTAATGATTTATTTATGTGATTGTTTTTAATTTCTGTGTTATTTAATTGCCAATAAGTCATTTGCACAGAGGAAGAGGGAACTGTAATGAGAGCAGAAAACCCTCTGTGTTTTAAAGGCCTTGGTGCAACTCAGCTTTCTGGAGAGTGACGAAAGCAGTGGTTACATTTCCCACCCAAATACCATCCTTTCAATTACTAATTAATGTTTCAATTGTTTGGCGTAACTGATATACACTTTACCCACCAAAGAAGTATAAAAAGCCTTTTGGTAGACATTACATCAACTGTACTGTCTGGCCCTGGGTTTCAGAACAGGCTTTTTTTAGTCTTTATTTCTTTTACTCTGTGTGTGATATGCCATGCACATTCTGCACTTTTCTTACAAATAGGTTTAAAATTTTAATGTCCTCCAAAAGCCATTAGAGGACCTTTTTATTAAGCACCATATAAATAATACATTAATTCTTATTATGAAGAAGTTTAAAGGGAAAATATAGTCTCAAATCACTTCCACCTCTCTTAGATATAGTTTGTCACGATCTAGGACGTTTTACCATTTCTGGATTTTAGACACAATAAAGAAGGGTGGGTGTGTGAATCAGATTTCAAAATCAAATTTAAAAATAAAATTAAATGGACAACTTAAAAACAACTTAAAAACAAATACATAACATGTTTCTCCCCTTCAAGTCCCCCTTTACAAAAAAAAAAAAAAAAAAGGAACTTCCATATTTTGTATTTTTAAAAGTAATCTCTTTATGGCTGAAGTTTTTACTCTAACAAATCCTGTTTAGTGCATCCTGAATTGAACAGAAAAAGGTGCTAACAGTGATTTTCTTAAGGGCTTAAGCCTTCCCACCTGCAAATGTCTACAAATATTCATGTAAAAGCCTTGCTAGCCTTATATTGTGACTTCTTGTTGGCATGTTTATTGGATTATTTTCCACAAGCACTGACTAGTTTCTAGTAGTCTAGAAAATTTGCCCCACTTTTCTGGAATCTTGTGTCACTTATTTCACAGAAACACCCTCCTACTTATTTAACATCCCCAATACTAGAATTATTTGAATAAACAAATGCAAAACCCATCTTTCTTGTCATCCTCACTTGTTCAAGGACAACCCCCTACAGCCAGCAATTTTTCCAGGAAGGCCAGTAAGGCATGTGGTACCCAAAAAGGACAGTCTTCTTCTAGATGATCTTTGGAAAAGGATAGTAGAAAATTGTCCCAGACTAACATTTTATGGGGAAGAGAAATGTAATAATCTGATCTGACAAACCTCCTAAGCTACTATAATTTCCTGGTGTGGAGGATGTTGAGTCAGCCTCTTTGCAGGGACATCCTGAACACATGTGCAGTAATTCTTGTTTCTGTAAAGAGAAAAAAAATCAAAAAGGGCTGCTGAAAGAATGGTGAGACAAAGCTACTTCTAACATATAAAAGTGTCCAGCATCTGCATAAATAAAAGAAAGCAGAATATCATTCCACCAAGCAACAGGCAACATTAAACTTTTTTGAAATCAATTTAGTGGAGAAAGAAAAGTTGAGAAAGAAAGTCTGATAACCCACTGAATTGTTGCGCAGCACAGAGTCCTCTAAGAATCCTTACAGAGATCTACTTGAGAGTTTGTAACAGGTAAGAAATAATGTGATACCTGAAGATGCAAACAACATCCATCTGTCTAAAGAAAACTGAAATCACCTTGGAACAATCATTGTCATAGTTTGCTACTGACTACACCTAGAAAGATAGCTGCTAGACATATGCAAAACTGCAGAAATTGCCTTACACAAGTTAATGTGATTTCTTTCTCAGCAGAGTAAAATTGGTGGGATTTTTCTGCATGTCTAATACATCTAAGAGAAGTGCTATGAGTATAATCAAGACCTACATATAGTGGGGTTTGATCTCGTTAAAGCTTCAGTAAATCAAAATAATTCAAGGGTACTGCTTCCTAAATTTGGCTGTAATAACTATGACAACTTCATTGTTTCTCTTCATACAGGAATGAAAGTTCACATTCTCAACTACAGAGATGTTTTTCAAGATCTTCTGCTACAGTAAATGTAGTTAAAGAAGGTATTCACTGATTCCAGAATTATTTGGTTTCATTTTTCTATAAGAACTCACTGATATATTTAGAGATATGGATTGTGGCATCTATACGGAAATACAGGGTAGAGAGATCTTAAATTTGCAGTGGGTAGAAAAAATAACTAAAATAGTAATGAAAAAAAGTAATACAGAGACTCAGTGGAGGCTATGAGGAATTTGTTGAACCCTGGACACCATTAAAAATACTGGACTGGACAGCAAAGCTAGAGGAAAGGCTTTGCTCTTCAGGACAGTGAGGATGGGGAATATTTACATTTCCTGCAGGAAGACCTTGTTTGTTAAAGATCTGAGAAGTTAAAGTAAACAATTAAAGAACTATCATATTTCAGCATGTTACTTTCTTTCAATGAAAGGTTAGCTTTGTAATTTTGATGTCTTTGCAGTCTTCTGTTCACTCTAAAAAAGGTAGAAGCTTCCTTCTACATTTGAGCTGAGTGTAGGTTATATCTAGATATGGTATCTTTCACAAACTGATTTCAAATGTAGTAACACGATGAAGTGTGCTTATGGTACTATAAATGGAAGGGTTGAGTCTGCTAAAAAGATTGCCATTTAACACAATACTGCTGTCACCACTTAACATTCTGCCTACGAGACACAGACCATGTGTTGTCAATATAATAAATATCACGATCCATGCAATTTACATTTTTCAGGAACTAGTAACATTATATAATATTTAACACTGAAATACTCCAGCATTATAATGTCACTGTCATGACAATGGAAGCACAGATGAGATGATGAGATTATGTACCTGATACGCCTGAAGACAGAATCTTGATGGTCAGCAGTTAGGGAGGGATCAAAGCAGACCAAGATATTGTTTGAAGGATGAAAATTTGAACACAATAAAGACAAAGAATTTGCTTACAATGGCCAAAAATTTTTAGCAACAGAGACTAATTATAATAGTTGATTTTTCAAATTATGAAAAATTATAAAGTGAAATATACACAATATAGAATGGGAGAGATTATGAAATTAAAAAAATATATTCTGGTAACATCTGATTTCACTTTTAGTATATGTCTGTGGTATTGTATAACTTGTGTCAGTCTCTACTCTCATCTTAAAATTCATCTGCTCTGCTCCATTGAGTTGTAAATATACAAGTATCAGAAAAAGTCCTCATGGCTTAGAATGATTACCAGCCTACACCCCCCGAAACAGTATTTAGTGTCAGTGACTGCAAAACTAAAAGACCTTGTATATCACTGAGTTCTGTTCTTTTTTTCTTTTTTTTTTTTTTTTACTTCTAACACTCTATCACATAATTTCTTTTATAAATGGCTGCTGTTTCATCCTGAAGGTAAAAAAGATCATATTTTTCCTGCTGAAACACTGGTCTGGATCCTCTCTGCTTAAGTAAGTAAAAGTCTTTATTTCAATGTCCTTGATTAAATTTATGCACCATTACTTTATAAACTTCTATTCTTTTCATCATATTTACTTAATTTACATTTAAACACAACATTAATATCTAAATACAAACATAATCCTTTCTATACTTTTTGAGGCACGTGCTGAAATCATGCATCTTTTTTCATCTTTCATATCTCTTCTCAGCATTCACTTTTGTAGACTATTGGAAAGACCAATATCTTCATTGCTTATATCATTTGAAAAGAACATGTGCCTGCTTGAGTGAATGATCGTGATGACCAGAGCAACACGTAATACTCCAAATGCCACCTTATAACACTTTTTTCAAAGGAAAATGTCACTGGAATATTCTTACCTATATTGGAGATCCCTGGGTTTGACCATTGCATAACTACCTCACTTTTGCAACTGATAACAACTTTCAATGAAATTACATCTGCAGGTGTTTTTCCTCATCAATCTCCATCATAAGGGTTTCTCTAGAACTAACACAAGGCCATAGATTAGAGTCAGTTCATTCCCGGCTTATATTTGGTAACAAATCTGCTCCCAGAAAATTTGCGATAGTTTTCCTAATTCCCCTGCTATTTGCTGGAGAGCTGATGTCTGTCTTGGTGTTCTGAAGAAAGAACAGGGATTTTTTTTTTTTTTTTCTATTTGAATGCTGATTTTACATGCAGTAGACTTATCAAAGAATTTTGAAGAAAACAGGAAAGAGAAAATAAATCATTGAGGGATTTATTTAAATGTGCATTTTACATACTGCTGAGTATGTATAAACATGTAGGAAATCTTTTCCTGTGTATTTAATAAGATTTTATATACATCTATACTCACAGGTTAGATAATGAGAATTCTAGGATCCTAATTTTAAAGATTAGAAAGTTCATGTCTAATGGACTTGAATCAGTAATGCAAAAAATGGTGAAATATTTGTATTCTGACTTTTCAAAATTTTAGAGAAAGTAATGAATGACTCAGTCAGAACAACTAATGTATCTGTGACCTCTTTTGATGGATAAAAATGACTAGAGCGTGAAGTCAACAGGCCCATGCAGACAAAACTGTAAGAATTTTAAAAAATGGTAGCATGAACCACTAGAGCTTAGCAGGGCTGTGATGTAGCTCAATCTGTCATGAATGCACAGCATTATATAAGGCAATGGTTGATATGAGACCCAATGTCTTTCTGTTCTTTTGCTTCATGACAGTGATGATAAACTCCCCTGTAAATCTGATTTATGGCTAGTTTTGGCTTCATTTGCAATAGCAGCCAAACCAAAAGGTATCATGATCAATCACAGCTTAAGAAACCGCGGTAGCACTCATTTATAGTTATGTAGAAAGATTTTTTGAAAGACAGACAATACAGTAACATTACAAACCTCTTAATACAATAATTACACAGAGCTGGTAATAAGAATCAAGGTGGCATGGATGGAATTGGAAACAGGGACAGACAAATGACACCATGCATTTCAGTAAAAGGAAATCCTGACCTCCCGATCATGAGCCTGGAAATGAGAAGATCAGAAAAAAAACTTTTCCTTAGGTCAGTTAGAAAAGCTGTTAATAGAATGAAATTAAATAAAAACAAAACTTTTAAAACAGCAACTCTGACTCAGGCATTGAACCCACGCTGAATGGATTTCATCCACATAGCTCTGTATGGATGTGAATCTTTTTTCCTATTGAATAGCTGATCTTGAAAATGTATCTGTTCAGGTATGATAACTCAATATGCCATTTATCAGACTGGGGATAATACTGCTGCATTTAATGTTAAGCAAAGCTGCCTTATTAAAGCATCTTCTGGAGGAAAAAGGAAGGAATTAACAATTTGTAACTTCCAGTCACCACTTCCTCAGATCACCAGTTCAATACGTCTATTTCAGTTCAACCAGTTCAATACTCCTAAATTAAAGTATTGAACTGATTGCACTTCCTGTTTCATTTTCATAAAATTTCCAGATTTTTCAGAGAATTTAGTCATCGCACAATCTGACCATTTTACAAAGGTCACAGCATCAGCTGCGCTCATCTTGCAAAGTGGAGGCTTTCCAAGAAAACCCTACACTTTCATGTAGTCAGACAAGCCATGTTGGATACACTAACTATGCACAAAGTTGAGTAATCCAGTATTAAAAGATTTGGCAGGATTCACACACAGTTAGTCTTACAGTAAGCTGGAGACAAATGGACCTTCTCAGAAAGACTGCTCAAACCACTGTGATGTTATCCAACTGGTAAATATGCCTCCTTCGTGACATGAATGGAAGTGTTTGGCTTCTGCACTTTTACAGGAGTATTTAGGGGATCTAGAGTTACCTCACAAGTATTGCAAGATGTGGTGTATGTATTCCCAACCACACAGTATGAGACAGCCTGCATGGTTCTGTAGCCTCCTTTATCCTACCAAGACTGCATCAACTTCTACAACAGAGGATTTAATTCCTTTGGTTTTCAAGCTGTTCTATTCTATATCCTTTAATGAAAAGAAAAAAGAAAGAAGAAAGAAGAAAGAAGAAAAAAGAAAAAAGAAAAAAGAAAAAAGAAAAAGAAAAAAGAAAAAAGAAAAAAAACCACTTTTGCTATTAATGCTAATGTGTGCTTTTTCTTCTTAATATTTTCCCTGTTTTCCAATTTTCCAATTTGAGTAACGGTAAGTTCTTGTTATTAAGAGAATGCAGACAGTGGGCTACAGCTGCAGTCCTTTTCAATAGGCTGATAAATGTCTAAAGCAGTGTATCTGTTTCACATGGCAGAAAAAATTATGACTGAGGACCTGAATATACAGTCACACTACAAGTCTTCGAAGTTGCTGCATGTAGTGAGATGTTTAGCAACATTAATTGACCCAAGAAGACAGCTGTTACAGGGAAGTTATTTTTGGTCTCTCACTTGAATCATTTAAAGACTCCTTAGGCATCTTTGCACAGCATTGATTGTAGACATTTTACCTTAGAAATTCAGTTTGCTGGAAGAACTGAAACTGAATCTTTGACTTGTTTGAATTACTTTTGTGCAGCAGCAGAATTAGAAGGATACAAAAGTGCTTTCAAGCTGTTTTGACCCAAAACTGACATATCATCTTAGATGCCCAGTTCAGACTCATCCCATTGCATGTGTTCTGCCATTTGCAGGTAAACAAGGACTTCCTTCCCATTTGCCGAGTACAGTAATTATTTACATAAAACAGATTAGGAGTCTCATTCTTCAGTAACTGCTATTAAATAACAGACAAATGAATGTGTATCTACTACAGAGCATTGAATGGTCGGGTGTGGCCAGAGGCAGGCTGCCTATTTGAGCATGCAACTGTATTTTCAATGTTATTAGTAGCCTAATTATACATTTAGATTTTGTTTGTGTATTGCACGCATGAGGAATAATGATTACTTTCAAAACACCCTTCAGCATCTTTGTTTTGAATTTTATTTCAAGCCATTTATTGATTGCTGCAGGTGATTAGAAAGTTACAACATCATTTAGACATTTTATTTGGAACATCTTTTTTGTTAAGGAGAGTGAAAAGAGGAAAATTACATTTTCAGATACTGACAGACACTATACACCGCAGCTAGTAGGAGAAGCAGCACTATAAAGCAATTATAACTTCTAATTATCAAATACAGACAGTTATCTTTAGCTAAAAATCATTCATTCATATGAAGTTTTAGAAGACAATGAAGAATGGGCATAACATTTTTGTGACTTCTTCTCAGCAGGATGTTAACCTGAAATTCATAGTGAGCCTGACACTGATGTAGTCAGGAAGCCAAACACTCATAGAGCAAGACTTAATTCCAAAAGTACTACTGTGGTAGCATGTCTACAGTAAATTACAGAGAATTTCCTTTCTGCTGTGTGTTTTCTTTCCCTCTAGCAGACAAGTGGTCCAAAATAGGTAGAATGGTGGGGAATTGGGAAAATAGTTGTCTAAAAATTTCTAAAAGAGCATGCACTATTTCATGAGCTTTATTTTGCACTACTATAAAAAATTTTTTGAGAATCTGGGTGATAGTATCCAACCTACACCTGCATTTTGAGTGATGATTAAAACTGTTCTGTTAGTAGATTTTATTAGATTATTTTCTCCACCTGAATCAGAACAAAAAACTAACTAACTTCTGATTTTTTTTTTTTTGAAAATCAAAAAAAGCCCATCAAGTAAAACAGGCTGCTTTGAATTCTAGCCTGTTCACTGTTTGTCTAGAATAACTTCTATGTGAAAAAATATTATTTCTAAATAAAAACACTATCTTAACATTACTCAAATGGCAAGGCATATAAAAAATTCCTTTAAAAAATTCATTTAGTTGACATCTCTATGACCCATAAAAAAGAAATCACTTTCTGATGACGGCCAGAACTTATCTTGAACACTGCATCCCTATCTTTGGAGGGAAAACTTTGCAACTGAATTTTTTTTTTAAAGAAGAATATCTTTTCAGTCAATTCTTATTTTCCTTTATAGAATGCTTTTGACCTTTTTAAAGTTAGGTTTAACTGACCTAAATCAGTTGTATTTTTTTTTATGTGGAGAGTTACTTTTCTCCAAACAAATAACTTAGTTTCTCAGTTAATAATAATTTAAATCTGAAGCAGTTCTATGTAACCTAAATGCATCACTCTGAAATCACAGTATTGTAATTTTAAAACATACGCTTCACTTGTTAGTTGTGTAGGTCTCTTGAGTCATTAATATACTCTTCAGAACTGTACAGTAATACCAGATTTTCTCTGCAAATAAAAAAACTAATAATAAAGCAAAAAAAAGTACAAATGGGCATTTTTATTATTGTTGAGGTGTATGCATCTCAACAACAGTGCAGCAGGAAGAGCAGTACAGGCTTGGATTTTTTAATTCTTTCTTATCTTCATCAGATTTGTTGAGTATCATTTTAAATCTCATTAATATTTTATTTCATATTTATTTTAAAATTATATTGCTATTGCATTTTATATCCTTTTGTTAAGGGTTACATTTTATTCTGATGCTTTTATATTATGTTAAGGGTAAAAATCAATTTTACTAACTCTCCATTTGCTTTCACTAATAGCTTTCTGAAATGCTCATCATACAGATAGAGACTATCTTTTCTCTCTTCCAAAATAAGCGATTGAACTGTGCTTCCTATGCACAGAAGAAGTATTTCACGAGAACTTCTTTGCTTGGAAAATGCTGATTCATGAGAAGCAAACTTTTTTTGGTAAGAATTCATCCATTTCAGAGAATTTACTGGTTACTCAAGACTGAATTTTTAAGTCAATCAGAGGCAACAGTGAATATTGAGGATGTCAACATGTCTTCAAGGCCTTTCTATATTTGATTGACACCCTGCTGTGGAATGAGGAATTCTCACCTCCTTCTGAATATCAGCAGGGGCAAACAAAGAGATAAACAAAGAAATACAATTTTTGAAAAAGAGGATGCTGAAAAAAAAATGAGGATATGTAAAAACCTCAAAATTTTTAAGGGACCAAAACTCTTCTTGTAAACCACAACTAAGTGTACTCGGAGTACTGTGGGTGTCTATATATGAGGAAGATAAGCAAAGTGAATAACTGTCTGCCCACCAATTTAGCATCAATATGCCAGAAAATAATCTTCCTGCGAACAGGCATACAATCACACTACACAAACACACACCAGTAAGTGCAGAAAAGGGCATTGGAAAAGGTCATGAAGTTTTCAGTACAATTTTTTTTTTTTCTTCTTCTTCTGAAAATGTCAGTTTGTCAAAACCCAAATCATTTATGTGGGAAGATTCGTTTTTGTGAATTTTCCATTTCAATTTTCTTCTTAAATTAGTTTTGACATTGCTGAAACATCACATCTTATCTGTTTGATGAAGTGTGATATAGAAAGTTTTGAGTTTGGATCATATGACTGTTTAAGAATATAAATTTATAGTGAAGATGAAAAGAAAAAAAAAAAACAAATTAGACTCCTTTGAAATTAAGAAAGTAAATGTTTTCATTTATCTAAGGAGGTCAGCAGAGCTGGTGCTCCAAAAAAGTCTTTCAGCTTGAATCATAATGGAAGAAAAATCTCATGCAATGGGAGTCACTTTTTGTTTAGCCTGAGATGAATGAGATTATGATTCTCAGAATCACCATTTGATGTGATTGTGCCTTAGCTTTGGATTAGACCTAGAGAGTGGAGCACACATACAATTTGTAATGCAATTAGGTCATTTATTTATGTATTGATTCACGTATTTTTTAAACGGGGGAAATAAGCAAAGATTGCTGTTCACTATATCCAATAAATTCATTAAGGAATGAATGGGATTGTACACATGCAATGTTTATTTAGGTGGCTGCTCAACATGCACTAATAATTGTTTTTTAAATGCCTTTTCCAGGTAGATCAGTACAGCCCATATGTATATTTCCATCACTTCAGCTTGCTAGCATGTGGATAAATTGCTACTGACAACAAAAGTAGGAGAAAAAGGACAACAAACTTCACTGGCTTTGACAGCAGCAGAACTGCTCAATCTCTGCAAAAAGAATATGAAATTTATTCTGCCAATTAAACATTTAAGGAGTTGCAAAGGTATGAGAAGAATGAAACTAAGTGAATGGGAAAACATTGGGAACTGCAGTTTAAAAACATTTTGTCATGCTCAGCTACATAATGTTCACAATGGTTCATTTTGTTCTTCTCTGTTTATGTGAAATGAAGGGAATGTTCACCCCATGAACTCTGAAATATTAAAATATATATATATATTTTAAAGAGAGCCGTTATCAAGACAGTTTTTAGCCTGTCTTATACATCCAATGAAATTGGAAATTTTCACCGTTAAAGATTCTGTTTAACAGGAGTTATCTGTATGAATCATGTATGTAGGATATCTGCAGACTTCTTGTACATAGAGACTAAATATTCCACTTGTCCTTCCACATGGGCAGAAACTCAACAGATATGAAGAAGTCAATTTAAAAGAAAACAGGAAATATTCTGAAAAGATTGAAAGAAAAGGTTGAAAGATTGTTCTTGAGAGGGTTACAAGAAAATTGATGCCAAGAAAATTTTGACAGTTAGGACAACAGGTCAGTAACTAAATCCAGAAATTTTATGCACATATTTCCTAAAATTCTAAGTCAAATGCAACTTAAATTAAAATCCATGCTTCTGGCCCACAGGCGTTTTGATTCAGTTATTCACATTTCCCATTTCAAACTTCCATGCTGAATTTTAAAACAAATACAATGTTAACTTTGCACACATAAATATTTGTAAATCTGAATGTACAAATATGCATATTTTATTTGCATCCAGTCAGAGCAGAGCAACAATGCCAATTACCCAGCAAAATTGAAACACGACACATACAATAGAAAAACAAAACTTAGCATCAAAACTTCAAGATATAAAGCCTCTTCACACACTTCATCAGATCTTTAAAATATTTATCTTCTATAGAACTCTCAAAAACATGCAAAAGCAATTTCACAACTCTAAAAACAATAAAAGTTACGAGTACACTTACTGTGGAGCAGTCTGCTTGTGCAGCACCCCTAGAAAACTGTTCTGGAGAAACTTGCACTTTTTTTTAAAAAAAGTCATTGGCAGGTTAGGCCAACAGCCAGACTCCTACCCAGCTGCTCGCTCAATCCCCCATCCCCTGCAGGACAGGAGGAGGAAACAGGAAGATTAGGAATGAGAAAGCCTGGCAGATTGCTTACTGACTACCATCATGGGCAAAAGAGACTTGACTTGGGGAAAATTAATTTAATATATTGCCAATTAAAACAGATAGTGATTTGAGTAGTGAGAAAAAAGACAAACATTAAAATAACACCTTTCCTTTACCTGTCTCCATTTCTGCACTGCTGGCTCCTCTATGCCCTCTCCCGCTGAGCGGTGCAGGGGGTACGGTCAGTACATATGGTCGGTACATACAGTCAGTACACAGTGGTTTCTTCTGCCCCAGCAGTAGGTCCCACACGGTTTGTGGTGAATATCTGCTCTGGCACCTGGAGAGCCTTCTCCTCCTCTGACCTTGGTGTTCCTCTCTGTTTTTTATTCCTTTTTTTCCCTCCTCCTCTCTCCCTCTGGCTTTTTGTCCCCTTTTTAAACTGTTTCCCCGAGCCGCCGCCATTTTGGCCTCTGGCCCCGGCCTTGCCCCGCAGCGGGGCTGTTGGAGCTGGCTGGAACCGGCTGTGTGCGGCCTGGACAGCCCCGGCCTCGCCTCACAGGAGCCCTGCAGCCCCGCTGCCGGCACCTGGGCACGGACGCACAGTACAAACTCTGACAGTCTGATTGATTTATGAAAGAGCAATCACTGCCTTTAATTCAGCATTTCATACTGCAAATATATTGTCCTACACACTTATCTTAAAATCAGTCACATCTAATTCACTGCAGAAAGTCACACAAAGCTCTGCTACCAATAACACTTCAACCTTGTTACCTAAATCACAGTCTGCTGGGATGAAAGAGGCCACTTGCTCTTTTGAAAACCACTCAGCTGTAGTCAGCTTGTTAATATGCAACAGAATAAAAATTGTTCTTTCAAACCTTTAAATATAAACATTGTGGTATGATTTTTTTCAAGATTAAGAAAATTTCCATGTCCCTAGAAGGGAGATTTGTGATAAAACTTTCATAACACTGGTCCATTGGCACTCTATCTAATCCGGTACGAGAATCAGTAGACAAGGCAACCTGAATTTTTAACCAAATTTATTTATTTATTTATTTATTTATTTTCAGAAATGCCACCTCATCATGGTAACAGCAAGGGGAAAAATTCTGTGGATTTATTTTTTTCAATAGGGCATAAGATTTTTTAATTAAATCAACTTTTTCATTAGGAAATGTTTCCTTTTGGTGGAAAATTTCAATTTTTATGTTGTCAGTCACAAAACAAATCACTTGAACCAATGCCCAAAATACTTCTTTTGAAAATAGTCTTGTTGCTATAAACACTAGAGTGCTGGTAGCCCTGCTCTCTCTTTTGGTTCTCAAATGGTAAATATTAACTAAATTCAAAATGGCATACAAATTTGAACAACACATTTGAACTTACTGTACCACAAGGTGCAAAGAAATCAAATCTCGAAGCTGTCTGAATTAGCAGCTCAACATAGTCTAAGATATGTGAGTAGCGAGAGTATTGTTGTTGCCCTTAGATTTTGATTTCACTCACGTAGAGTTTGATAGCAATGTCTATTTAAATTGTTTCCATGTCTGTGGCATCACCTTTTATTGTGCCTGCCACAGTGTGCTTGGAGGATGCTAAAGGGAAACACTACCATACTTTTGGCTTTTATCATTTTAGGCTTCTTTCAATTATGTTGTAATGTGAAATCATGGCCTTAAGGACTATGTGTCTGCTACTCTCCATTCTGCACTATGGAAACACCAACAGTGAGGGTGATTTTAAGACCTATATATGTTTCGTCACATGAAAAAAAATGAACTAATAAGCTCTGTTTTGGTTTGGTTTGGTTTGGTTTTTGATGGAGCTAGATAAGGTGTCTGCCTTTTTAAGTATGTTTCACCCTAATCTACCAATGCAAATCTAACAGGCTGTTTTACTGAGAGCTGATCAGTCGAGGAAAAAAAAAAAAAGATGAAGTTTGATGCTATATTTTTTTGCTTGATTTCTTAAGTATAACCAAAGGATGCCTACATATTGGAAATGTTTCTTTATTAGAATATAAATGTTGACAACTAGGGTAAAAAGAGAGATTGTTTTCAGCCTCAACTATAGAGTCTTACTGTGGAATCCAGAATAAGAATATGGAAGACAAAATGTAAGTTTAACAGTCATTCCAAGTAATTAGAAAAAAATAGACATTGTTGCAAAACTATGATCCATTCTTTATTTTTCATTATTTGCTATTATGCATGTAATCAGAGGTAATCAACTTTTTCAATCAAAATATACTATATGTTACGTAGCCAGGACTGTAATTTGTTTTCAATCAGTGTATTTTAAGTGCTGCTAATAAGGGATTGTTAATAAAAACATTCTAAGGAAAGACAAGCACTTAACTAGGTTTTACAATACTCATGAATAGTGTTGTAATTACAATTATAGAGACTGTTACTCTCCTTTTCCTCTACAGAGAAAACAATGGCATGGATTGTACCAGTGACGTTTCTCTAAAACTCGGAAACACATTTATGAAGAACTCACAAAATGTGCTTTCAATCTAAGACTTAGATTATCTGAGTCCCCAGCTGAAACATCACTGAAATCACTACAGGGCCCTGACTCATTCCATACCAACTAACAATTCTGCAGGGTCTTTGTATGATATGGACATGTCATTTCCTTCCCAATGGCTTAAGATTACCAAGTCATTACATTATCCAGTATCCTCTCTTGTAATGGTAACCATCTTATGTCATACGGTATTTGAGATAGGCAGCTGGAGATACCACGATTGGATTCATATGACAAATTGTACTTGTTTCCATCTCATTTAGTCACCCAAGTTCCCAACAGAAAGAAAATTAGATCTTTCTACAAAGTGATTGTTCTCATCCAGATGAAAGAGGTTCAGTCAATTATTCCCTGACGTTGTTTATTTCTCTTAATTGATTATACTGGGGGTGTCTTCAGTTAAGAGAGATGGACTTTACTGCTGATATCACATATCCTGTATAGTTCAACACCTTTCCAGCAAGAACTGTTTTTTTTTATTTTTCTTCCACTGCTTATAGATATCACACATTTTATAAGTATATGGAAGGGAATGAAGTGGAATGCTTCCTAGAAAGGGCTTATAGGCACTGCCTTCTGTAGGTTGGGTGGTAGATGCTTTGTGCAGCAGAAGCAGTTGCATGCCACTGAGCTCCTGATGTGGAGAGGGCACTGGTTTGCACAAGAGCAAATGGGAGAAGCTCTGCACAGCAGCTCTCATTGTCTTTGAAAGCTGGAATGGCATGGGAGCTCAGGACAAAAAGGCTGGTTATCACCTCAGCCTCTCCAAAAGAGTGGCAACTTGGTCTGCAGGACCTCTGCAGGAGCTGGGAGGTGGTTGCCTCTGCCTCTCACCTGATGGGTAATGCCTTTTCCATCTTCAGAAAATAGTTGCCTGTGTCATGGTGCTGCAGGAGTTCTGTGCATTGCCAGTGGGATTAATAGTGGTTCCTGCACTTTTGTCCAAAACACTGCATGTTAGCATTATGCTCCAAATTAAATGCAGCAGTATGAAAAATCACATTATCCAACTCTAGCTACTGATGGAACCTGTTGAAATTAAGAGGATTTTTTTTTTTTTTCCTGTTAAGCTTAATTTGCTTTCCATTAAACTGTCCAGTTTGCACAGGAAATCAACTGAGATCTAAAAGAGGTAGGAAAGGCTGGTAAATAGAGCATATTTTGCTCATATACTCAGTAAGCAACAGTTTTGTCAGCTTTCTGTTTTTGGCAAAGGTAAGGTCAATGCATGCGACTCATCATTGCATTAACCCAATTTATATCTATATCATCCTAATGAAACTGATCAATTTACAGCAGTGCAGAACTGGAGCACTGGTGTAATGAATCATCCTCTTTATTATGGTAACCCATCAGGGATCAGCTCCACATTACACCAGCTACTGGACAAAGGCAGAGTAAAAAGGAAGTTTCTGCATTAAAGGAATTAAAAGGAAGCCTCTGTGTTAATTAATCATTGATTTTTATTTTTTTCAGGATCTAATTAGTACTTTATATGGAGAGGCAATAGCTTCAAGATGAAAAGTAGTGTACAGCACACTGAGGTAGGTCTCTGTCTTAAACATTATTTCAGAACAATACATTTCTCTTTTCTAGTTTCATATTTACTACATAATACATAATGGAATAAAACGAGAGAAAACACTGGAGATGATCACTTGGACCTCATCATAATGAACACAAAACACAGATCACTGTCAAGTTGCATTTTTACTTTGTGCTATTCACCTGTCTGCAGGAGAAAACACTTGAACTTTGAAGTCACTAAGCTGGGAAGCCATGAAATCTGGTT
>VXAL01018913.1:437-20084 GCA_013399475.1 Chauna torquata
CTCCTCCCCCTTCCCCAGCTTTTACTGCTGAGTGTGACATTATATGGCACAGAATGTCCCTTTGGTCGGTTCAGGTCAGCTGTCCTGGTAATGTCCCCTCCCAACGGCTGCTTACCCCCAGCCCACTGGGTTTGGGGGGTTTGGAGAGTTTGGGTGCTGTGCCAGCGCTGCTCAGCAGTAGACACAGCACTGGGGTGGTATTGGTGCTGCTCTAGCTGCAAGTGCAGAGCACAGCGCTGTACGGGCTGCTGTGGGGAAAGGTAACCCCATCCCGGCCAGACCCAGTACAACCTACATATCCTATCTGTTTGGTTCCTACCTGTGAACATTTCCATATAATCTTAAGAGATCTCTGGAAGGAATAAACATTATTCTTTTAAATTATTTGACATTAACCCAGATCATATGAACTCAGCATGGCAAGCTAAAAGGCTCACATCCCAGCTTAAGCCATCATGTAGACTTCAGAACAGCAGTGGGCTGAACTGAGCCCTGCTGTGACATACCTTGAGGAGGACAGAAGGAACTTAGAGGGAGGTATCAAATGAAGAACCTTTCACAAACTCCCCCACCACAGCTTCCCACAGAGGAGCTGGCTTTATGGTCCTGGGTGGGGTAACCACTGTGACAGAGATGAAGCCTAGTCTGCTGGTTGGATGCACCAGAATACTTTCTGCATTTTAACCTGAGATGATTCAAAGAAAAACGCAGGTGCTTTATAGGAACTGCCCCCTTTCAACTGAGTATCCTGACTGTTATGCGGAAATTCCCACTTTTTAAAATTCTTGACAGTAAAGTAGCTGAACTTCATCAAGTAGGAGATTTTGCTCTTGGTGTGCCATGGCCTGCAAAATATGAGTACAGGCTGAGTCAAACCAGGGCCCTCCTTCTTCCTGGGCAAAAGCTAAACCATCAGATATCATGCAGAAGATGGGTATCTCAGACATTAGGCGTCTTGCTCACAGGAGGACTAAACAGCCTGGACCATGGGCGGCTGAAGATTCTTGTCATTTCCAGTGGCTCCTAAATTAAGCAGACCTGGCCACTGTTTGGAAATGGAGTGTTTCTAGGTGGGGCAGGCTTGGTTTCCCTTTGCAGCACTTCAAAAGCAGGTATCTTCTCTTTCAGTGGCCGTCTAGAAAGCCAGGAACATAAAATCCCACCAAAACGGATCCTGAATGGGGTGAGTATACTGCACTCGCATCATCTGTCAGCCAAACAGGGAGCCATTTAACTTTTCTGGCTCTAGTTTTGAAAGGGAGTGCATGTCAGGGGTCATGAGGCATGCCACTGATGACTGGCTGGCATTGGAAAGCTTCTGAAGAGCCCTCAAGGTGAATGGAATGGTTAGAACAACCTGAATCAACCAGAGAGCGGCCGCCTTTGCACCCGAGAAAGGATTTAACAGTGGTTTGCCCTTTTTTTTGTTTGTTTGTTTTTGTTTCTGTTTTTCTCCTGTTCTTTTCTGATCTGTTTCTGAAAGCTGAAGCTGAAGACACAGACATCTGTCCTGCAGCACTGTTACATGTTGAGGAGCTGTGTTTCTCAGCCCCCGAGTTTTGTGAGGCTGAATGTTGCTGAAATATTTGGTGAGGACTCTGCATTTTCTGTGAAAATAGTAGCTTTAAAAACCAAACCAAACCAAAATGTTGTGTTGAAACTCTGGATGACAGAACAACTCATGAAGTAGAAAAATTTGAGTCTGAGGACTATGTTCATGAAACACAATCTGATGAGGCTATTGTGTGCTTGCAGACTTGAGTATACAATATGTAAGGTTTTTTTCGCAGAAATGCAAGTCCTAATACATCTGCTGAAAATGCACATGATTGAGAATTTGTGAGACATGGAAATAAGGATCTTTTTGTAATCCAAGCAGGCAACAAGAGGCATGGAGAAGGAGAGGAAAATGCACAACAGCAATTGCATTTCTTTTTACTGAAACATCGGGAAAAAATCCACAAGTGCCAGAGCAACATCCAGTAACATAATAAAGCAAGAAACAGAAGAATACAAGCCTCCAAGCATTTCTAGCAAACATGTTGCAGTTTCATCTTTCAGACGATAAGAGAATTATTATCTGACTGTATGAATATACATTCCTAAAGCTAAAAAGGAATCTCCTTGTGAATCTTGTGTGCAGATGTGGATCTACAAAGCAACCATCTCTATTAACTCAGGAGAAGATCATGACAAGCAAATGCCCTCAAACACGGGCAGGAACAGAGCTTGTGGACCTAGCCGTGTTCATCCCAGCCAGGGCTCTCTAATTCCTGACAAAGTGTTTGATTTCAGTATGGTATATGCAGGGGAGCCTCCCACACCGCCACACCAGACACAGCAAAGCAAAACACGGCAGCAGCTCCAAAACCAAGTTCAGCTGGCTACCGTCATTCAGGCTGCATGGAGGGGCTATCGAGTCCGAAGAGGACTGGATGAAATGAACAAAGCCGCTGCAAAGATTCAGGCAGCTTATCGAAGCCATAGGACGCGGCAGGAATTGCCCCTCGGGTTTTACAATTGCCTTGGGGATAAAAAGCATGTATTAGATCAGAAGAAGAAAGCAGAAGAAAGGACAATGTCAGTACCCAGCGTGCCTGGAGCCTTGGAGTGCTGCGCATGCTGGGGCAAGGGCTCCCAGGCACCAGGTGTTCCCAGGGAAAAAGAGAGGCCAATAGCTCAGTACAGGGACAGAGACAACCCAGATGCTTTTGCTATTCCCAGAGCAGTTGTCTGCAAACCAGAGTTTTCTCTCACACCGAGCAACGTTTTGACCCTTGGTAATGGTTTACTTACCTGTGAAGTCTTCCGAGTCTTGACATCTGAAAAGCAAGTCCACAATGCTGCGGAAAAAGTTTGGGCTGCAAGGAGGGGGCACCAAAGTGCAGAAGAGCTTGATAAAATGGAAAGACAAGCTGAGAAAATAGCAGAGCAGAGCCAGATATTAGTTTACAGTTGTCATCTCAGAACAAAGAGTTGCGAAAATTGTCAGATTTCAGAGATATGTAGTGTCACCAAAATGCAGAAATTGACCCCAAAACCCCAAGATACGGTGCCATACCCTAAGCGAGACCTCATTGTAAAGTTAGAAATAAGAAAGGAAAACAAAACATCTAATGCAGAGGGCAATGCGCCACCTATTAGAAATATTGATGTGTGCACAGTGGTGAAGAGCCTGCGAGCCTCCCAGAGGTCCTCGATCTCCCTCCATGTGTCCAGTCCCAATGGGGCAGTGGAAGGCTCTCACAGGGACACAGGCAGAGGGCAGCTGTGTGGGCTGTATGCTGTCAGAAGGCACGGGGGCTCGCGGTCTTCTCGTGTCCGCATTCACGTAAATGTTCTGGAAACGGGAAGGGAGGCAGGCAGGAGTTCACCACCGCAGGAAAGCGCTGAGGAAACCCAGGACTGAAACAGCCCTTCTGCTGCAAAACCTTGTCCTGCACTTGCAGAGCCTGAACATGGCCGAAACACTTGTCCTGCTGAAGCTGGAAAGGGGGTGCAGTGCTGGCAGCGTCCGACACGGGCTCCCACCGGCCCTTCCCCAGCTTGCTGTGCTGGCGGGCTGCCTGTTCCCCGGCCAACCCAAAGACCTTTTGTCCGAGGCCTGCTACGCGGAGCAGGTTAAATCTCTTGAGGCAAGCTGTAATTGCTGTCACAAACAGGTCCAAGCACAAGCGCAAGACTCGTACGCGTGTTCGTGTTCAGAGCCGGTCATCCATCCCCAAGTATCATTTTGCAAAGCTGCAGCTACAAGTCCGTCAATCGGGGCGTGAGCTTTCGCAGCTACCCGCCCTACCAGGCCGGTGTCCCGGAGGAAGCCGGCCAGCACGTCTCGCCCGCCTTGCAGCCCGCGTAACGGCGGCGGCGGCGGCCGAGCCCGCGGACCGGTGCCGCGGTGCCTGCGCTGCCGCCTCCCACCGGCGAGCGGAGCTGCGGCAGCGCGGAAAGGGGAGAGGAAAACGGCGAAGTGGGAGGGCGGGAAGGGAAAAGGCGAGGAGAGAGGACCCAAGAGAAAGAACCGCGTCTTGGGAGAGGGAAAAAACAGGAGGAAAGCAGTGGCTGTGCTGGGACACCGCGGGGGAGACCAGGGGTGCAGGGCTGCGGTGCCGTGCCCTGGGGGAAAAGGGAGCACGGAGGAGGAGGAGGAGGGCGAGCTGCAGTGGAGGGGAGACCCGGTGGGGCTGTGCACGGCGGGGCCGGTGAGCGGAAGGGATGGCAGAGGAAGCCGATGGCCCCTGTGAGTCCAGCTCCTTCCCAACCACTGGCACCCTGGGCACGCCACACCTTGCTCCCTGGGTACCGGCTGGCAGGCAGGATAGGCAGCGCTCGGCTCTTCGCAGACTCGAGTTGAAAGCTGATGTCGGTAAGGAATCCCCTGACACCTGTGGAAAAGCAAAGGCAGGCTCTCAATGGAGAAGGTGCAAGTTTCATCCAGAAATTCATGCATCGTCTCAGGCTGGTTGCGCCCTGCTGGTAAGATGGAGCATTCATGCATACCTCCCTTCCTAAGGTGTTTGACAGGACAGCTGAATGCACACTTGTGAGCAGAAAGCACCATCACCAAGCAAACAGCAAGCAAACATAACAAACTATTTCCCAATGTCCTCCTCAGGTTGCCAGATAATTCCGGGAGCCAAAGACCAGGCGGACTAGGTCCTCAGCTCTTGTCACACTCCAGGCAGTGGGTGGAGGCAATGGTAATGCAAACATGCATCATATTTCCCTCCAAGCAGCCTCCACGTGGTGGCTAACAACCTACTCCCGTAGCCAGCTAGTAGGTTAACTTTGTTACCTCCAAGCAGTGGGCTTGTTAGGCTGTGCTGAAGACAAGATTCTCTCCAGTCTCCAGTACAGCATTGCCTAACAGAGCAGTGCCCGGGTGCGGTGATCATGTTGTGATTATGATCAGAGGAACCAGTGGACAAGGGCTGGGGCTTGCAGTCGTGAAACCATAGTTCAGCAAAGATGAGAGATGGTGCCTTAGGGTGCTGAGCCCTGTGTTGGACCAGAAACATGCTAGAAAGCACTGGGCAGCCTGCACAGTAAATTTCGAAGGGGTAACTTTGTTGTAGAAAAATTTGTGCTGGTCAGGATAAAGTATTTAGCATTCTCAGCTTTATGACAGGTTTAGGTGTTGTCTGCCTGCTCCATTTCAGCCAAACATCCTCTGTTCTCTTGAAGCCAGCACAAGAAAATGCATCCTTGCAGTGCACTGTGACCAGATCAACACACCTCACTCGTGTGCTTACTCCTGGTCTGGACCTCACTAGTAGGCTGAGCGGTCTGGTGGCAACAGCAGCGGTGACAAGACATGCTGCTCAAGACATAGTCTCTTGATAGCACTGCTGTTGCTGCGTCCCTTTCTGCAGCCGGGGTGAGGAAAGGCACTTGGGAAAGCAGCTGCTCCACCAGCCGTGCAAGGCGAACACAGCAGAGCCACGGCGCTAGCAGAGTACTTGCAGATTTCCCCCGTGTAGCGTGATGACAGAAAAGGCAAAGCCACCAAGCTGCCAGAGTCTGCCCAGGAGCTGCGGACGAGGGAAGCCCATGGCAGCATGAGTCAGGTGGTGAGACACGAGAATAAAGTTACTGGTAGCAGCAACATGACTTTGAAGCATGCTGACATGCCATCTTTTTCATTGGAGGAAATTGAATAACCTGATGAAGTTACAGCTGTCAGCTATCAGTCCTCTGTAAGGACCTCAGATGAGGCAGATCTGAATCAAACAGCTTACGACAATACCAAAATTTGGGCCCGAGCGTTGCTGAAACAGCAGTCTTCCCATGTAAAAGGCATTAAGCAATGAAATTCTTTCAGGTTACGAACGTGCATTAGAGCACAAGGACAATCTCTAAGGATGTGCAAATAGCCACAGTTTTGTTTGTGGCAAACGTGTAGGAAAACTGTGCCAGCACAGAGACAGAAAGTATCAACCAAAGCAAAAACAGCTTTAGTTCTGGGCACAGACTGAAAGAATTTTGCACCACTCTCCCTTGAACTTGAAAGTTTCAGGGAAAATCTCTGCAGACAGAGATGGCAAAGTGGCTTTCATTTGGGAAGAGAACCCGAGCTTTTGTGTGGCTGAAGATCCTCATATCCCTTGGCAGAGAACTTTAAGGAGCAGGAGGAGATGAACCTGTGCCCCTTCCGATACCAGAAGTCTGTGGCGGCTTCTGGAGGAAGCCCAGCCCAAGGTGCCACTGCCATTGCCGTACACAGGGCCCTGAGGCCACATATGCCCTTCAGCTGTGCTGGCTGGTGGTCCTGTGCGAGCACTTCTGTGCTGTCCTCTGTGTTCTGTGTGTGTGTGTGTGTTTTGGCGTCTGTGTGTGATGAGATGCAAAGTTACCAACCAGCCCTGTTTTCCCACCTATATCTTACTGTCCCCTCCCCCCAGCATCCACTCTTTTTAGCTGTAAAACAGCAATTATAATATGAAAGATGAATAAGCTAAGTTAGGTCTTTAGGGAGGCTGCCTTTTTTAACAAGCAGCAGATACAGCCGGAGCAAACAGACAGTCTCCCAGGCATGTGATCTGTCTTTGGGGCTGATCTGCAGCTTGGTTTCAGTTATGTTTTTTCCCTCGTCTGTAACTGGCAGTGCAGGAAAATGCATTTCTCCTCCTTAAAAACCTTGCCTCACTCCTCATCCTAGCTAGCTGTGGCTGTGGCCACCTAATGCCACCCTGAACACATCAGTCAGAGCTTAGGACCCAGCGCTCCACTTTAGGCTTACGGATGTGACAGCTGACTGAAAATCAATGAAGTGTGCTTTACAGAGCGTCATAATGATGCAAGATGAGGCTCAAAAGGTGCCCGCTTGCCTTGCAGGCTTAATTGCCCGCCTTGGTTTTTAAGCAGATTGTTTTAGCCCCCGACTAGGATGAGACTGATTTGCCTGTGAAAACAAAGGAGCACATTTAAAGGAAAAGCCACGCTGGTGCCCATGCTTTGTCTGATGCTCTGTGCGCTGTGTTTGAGCCGCCCAGGTAAGTCTGATTTCTTCTTCTTCCAAGCCGAGCTGCAGATGTTCAAGATTTTTTCTGCCAGTCATTTAGCTGCCGCTTGCTGGGATGAGGCAGATACCACCTTGCCTTGGTCTCAACACTGCCAGACTAGCAAAAGAGGGTTGTATCAGCTGCTGACTTTGCACTGCAACCTCAGCCAGTTTGGCAATGGGTTTTTAAGATGTGCAGTGCGAGGGGGTGGTCACCAGATAGAAGTTAACTGAAGAACCAAAGCTCAGCTCTCAGTACTGGGGCAGGTTACGGGCAGAAGTCTGTCATCAGGAGTAACACTGAAATGCCTCAGGTGAGACGATGGAGTCCTAAGTGTCCTGTCAGCATTTGTCAGGGGGCTTGCATGTCTGTTTGGCAGACTCCCTGCTCAGCCTTCCCTGCTCCTGTGCCAGAGAGGAGCTGGTCCTGGCATGAACCGCACCGAGAAAGAGGACTTATCGCATAGGGGGAGAGGCATGGAGGCAAATGGCTCTAAGTTTCTTCTCCTCATGGTAACCTGCCAGGGAGATCCAAAACTTTTGCCCTTTCTATACTCTGTGTGATAAATCCAGGGATGTATCTGGCCTACAGCCTGTGTCTCTGTTTTTCCAAAGACAACACTGCTTTGTTCAGTGTTTTCTCTATGGCTTTTATTTAACTTAATCATCAGATGGAGTGTGAACAAAGGAGCTGTAGGCTATTTTTTCCCCCAATAAATCTTTCTTCTCGTGAAAGCTTCTGGTTTTAAACCATCCCCCTGCAAATACTGAGGCTGTCTTATAAGAGTGCCAGTCTTGTTCCTTCTGCCTTCCTTCTCCATGATGCTTCTCAGGAGCATTTGCCTCCAGCTGTCACTCAGGAGGGGCTGATGCCCCCAGGGCTGCCCCCACTCTGGCACTTGCTGCAAATCGTGTTTTGAGATCTTCTACGCTCCCCCTCAGCTGGGAAGGAGCCGAACCCTCTGCTCCTGTGGGCTGGTAATGGGGGCACAGTCTCCCTGCTCACAGTGGGGCTGGCAGGGCACAGGTGGTCGGGGGCGAGGTGGGAGCAGGCCAGAAGTGTGCAAGGTCCCCTGCGGCAGACAGCACAGCAGCACTGGCACGGGGCTCTGGCTCCAGCTCCTTTTTCCCCCATGGGGTCTCTGAAGCAAGGCGAGATCCTGCTCTCTTCTGGGTGCAGTGCATATGCCAGGGAAGAGGTGGAGGTTATATTGGGAGCACAACATCATGCAGAGCAGGGCTGGTGTCGGGGAGAGGTGGGGGACCTCAGCTGTGAGCTGCCCTTCCCCTTCCATGGTGCAGGGCAGGGGCTGGGGGTGTCCCAGGGCTTGCAGGCGCAGACCATGGTGGCTTGTGCTGGGCGGTGGGCAGGCCTGGCCCTGCGTGTGTCACCCAGCTCCTCCTGTTGTTGGGCCAGCACCCGAATGAGCCAGCACACCCGAGTGAGCTTTTTGCTCCCCTGGTGCCACTGCCTTCCCCTTTTCCAGCTGGGAGAACTCGGCTCTTTCAGGGATTTGCTGCTGTCCCTTGGCTAACCCCAGAAGGGGAATTCATTTCCAAGAGCGTGTGGGGCTCCCTCCAACCTGGTTTACAGTCCCCACAGCAAGGAAATCCTGCCACCCACGTTGTTGAGCAGGCAGCCTCTGTTTCTAAGAGGACACATAAACAGAATCATAGGATGCCTGAAGGTGGAAGACACCTCTGGATGTCACCTGGTCCAACCCCTTGCTCAAGCAGGGTGACCCAGAGTGGGTTACCCAGGACCATGTCTGGGCGGCTTCTGAAGATCTCCAAGGAGGAAGACTCCACTAACTCTCTGGGCAGCCCGTGCCAGTGCTCTGTCCCCACACAGTACAGAAGTGCTTCCTGATGTTCAGAGGGAACCTCTTGTGTTCCAGTTTGTGCCCATTGCCTCTTGTCCTGGCACCGGGCACCACTGAAAAGGGCCTGGCTCCAGATCAAGTGCAAGTGAAACCCCATGGCTTTGAAATGCCCACAGTTTATTGCAGCTGTTTCTAGCTATGAGCCAGGAATATCCCCACAGTGACCAGATTTCCCCCATGGCTCCATCTCTCTGTGGTATCAGGTATCAGAAAAAACAGGGGTTGCATTAACGAGGGTGGGTTTTTACTACTCAAGAATGAATGAGAGCACCTGATCGTCCTAGTTTGAGGATGTCCTAAGGAATAATAAACAGGACTGGGCAAGTATGCTGACTTATGACAAAATACCACAGAAAACATAAACCTGGTGCCAACTCGTCACGGCTCTACTCGCCGCCCCAGCGTGGGCTGTGCTGCCCTGCCCTCTGGCTCTGCGGAGAGCCTGCATCCCAGCTCCCAGGGGCTGCTCTGCCAAGCTGTGCCCGCAGGCAGCCTCGTCCCACAGCTCTGCTCCGCCGGGCCCTGCCAGGCCGTGCTGCCCTCCACGCCTGCCCACTCGTGTGCCCCCACTCTCTTCCAGATGTGGCTGCCTTCGGTTCCGTTGCTGAGAACGAGGACGCGCTCCTCAGGCACTTATTTCAAGGCTATCAGAAATGGGTCCGCCCTGTGCGAAACTCCAATGACACCATCAAAGTCCTCTTTGGGTTAAAGATCTCACAGCTCGTGGACGTGGTGAGTGTTGTGCTGGGCTTGGTAAAGCGTTGCTTCTTCTGTGGAGAGGCTAGCACCCAGCTGGGAGGTCTGGTTGCCTCGTGTCATGGTGTCGCTGGGGACGGGACCTCCACGCGCCCCAGGGCTCGTTTGTCTCCCAACAAACCTGAAAACCCTTTCCTGCCCGCTGCTCCCCGTGGTTACGGCCTGCTTGCATCAGGCGTTCATCAAAGGCTGTCCCCGGTGCCTACACGTGCAAGTTAATGAGGTGCGGGATGGGGGAGAGGAAGCGTGGGGCTGGTGGGCAGTGCTCTCTCCAGGCGAGGCCTATCCAGGCCACGCTCAGCTGGTGACTGGGCCCGGCTGGCTGCTCAGACGGTGCCCAAGGGGCGAACCAGACGGTCCCAGGCTGTGGTCCACCTCCCCTTCCCCCTCCCTCTTGGCGCAGGACAGGAGGGCCGTGAGGTGCCAGGTGGCAGCGACGTCCCTCCTGCTGTGGAAGGCAGGCTCTCCTTTCGGGCTTTATTTACACGTGTGAGACCGTGCTTTGGCTCATATCTGCCCAAAGGCAACCCAGGCTGGCTGGCGTGGGGAGACGAGCCAGCCCTCCTGCCTGGCCCCGCTGCCTGCCTGCTCCTCGGCACCCGGCTCTGTCGGGGGCTGAGATATCCTGGGTCCTGCTGCAGTGGGTGTAGGGACCATTTCCCCTGGCTGCTTTGGTATTGCAGTCCTCTCTGCCTTGTGTCGCCCTAGGATGAGAAGAATCAGCTGATGACGACCAACGTGTGGCTGAAGCAGGTAAATCAGACCACATCAGACCTCCCCGTTTGCTGCAGGGCTGCTGAGCACGGCAAGGACAAGGGCCACCCCAGCCTGCCACACCATCCTTTGCTGTCCGTGATAAATGCTGTGCCACATAACCCTGCCTGAAGTTCTCCTCTCCCTTCAGCAACTGCCTGAAGGGGTGTGGAGGCAGACAGTGAGCCTTCAGGAAGTGGGGTGCCCTCTTTTCCTGGCCTGCACCCCAGCTGTGGGCTCAAGCCAGCTGTATTTCAGGGAAGCAACATCTCCTGGTACTGCAACGGCTGAATCTGGGATGCTGCCTGTGCCCTGAGGGACTACCTTGCCTCAGACTTAAGAGGTCATCTGACCGCTCTGTCTCCTGTCTGAGCTAGGACAGGTTTAAATTAAGTAAAGAGAAAGAGAAGGCCAGCGTGTTAAACCCCCACCCTCTCCCCTCAGTTTAAAATCTGTGGGATTTCTGCAAATTAATCACGTCTCTCTAGCTTGCTTCTGGAAGTAATTTACACAAGTGGAGGAAAGGTGCAAGTTGAGCAGTTATGTCTCCTTTACTCCTGAAGAACACAGAGTTTGGTTTAGATTACATTGCACCAGTCTGTTGACCTTCTGACAATTATTTTAAGTCTCTCAGCCATTTGAGCATATGTAAATGTGTCAGCTGATCCTAGGGAGAGGACATAAAAGCCCAGTCCTTGCCAAAAATGATGCCGTGGGAAGTAGTTCCCAAGTTGCCGGGCTGGTGGAGAAGTGCAGCTCGGTTTGTGTTCTCAGTCTGGTATCTGTAGACCTGCAGTGAGCGCGAGCTTCGCGGCAGTGTGGGACCCCAGATGCTGTATGGACACTAAGTGCAAAGATGGCCTCTCCCTTGATGAGGGAGAAGCATAAACTCCCCTTGTGCAGGGGGCACAGGAATCCCCATTCTGCTAAGAGAATTTGCTGCTGGTTTGAGTCTGAGTGTTGAGAGCCTGCCCTGAAATAGCTGCAGCGCTATGTTCCTGCTGCTTCTGTTGCAGCTGCAGAGCTCCTGCACAGCGCCAGATCCTGGCTTCCTCACTCTGCTTGAGTAGAACCACGGGTAGGCAGCAGAGCTGTGGCTGTTTTCTCCATCCAGGACAGAGAAGTATACTATGCCCTCAGACAACCTTCATCCCTCTGGCTGTGTGACATCTTTGCTCAGGTCACAGTGGCTGCAGAAGAAAGGGACCTGAAGTATTGACCCTCATTAGCAGGCTAAACACAAGCCCAGGCTGCCCAGGAGGATTACACCTGAGGGACTAATGCGGGCATTAGCCTGCATGCCAACCTGCTCTCCATAGCTGCATTAACATATGTCGGGTGGTTTTAGTTAGACTGTCCACACTGGGCACCATGTTTGTTTGCAACACTGACCTCCCCAGAGCCAGTTGTGGTTTGGAGCCTGTGTCACCACTCATGCCAAGTGAAATCAGATTCTGCTGCAAGTTTCTCCAAACTTGCTGCAGGAGGTAGATGCATGCCACCATCCACTCCTTGCATGTTGGGTGGGAGGAGGAGAAAACTACTTTCTCTGATCCCTCAACCTTGAACCATGGACAAAAGGAGGACCTACCTGGGAAGCTGCACTGTAGACATGCCAATTTCTTCGGAGGCGTTAGGAGATTGAGTTCAGACTTTAGCCAGGGCAGACCCCTAGGGTAACTCAGCATGGAGATTTTCATACTGGTAGCTGAGCTGGGCTCTGACTAGGTGCTACCTTTTCTTGTACCTCTTCTCCATCTGAGGGGCTGAGGACCCTCAGATGAACCATCAAGGCCCAGAAAAAATGCAAAGGGAGCAGAAAATGAGACATGGACTCCAGTTTTCACATCTGCAGACACACCCAGGAGGACAGGCTGAGTGCTAAATACCTGTGGCCTGACCTGGGTGTCCTGTTTTGGGAGTCACGCATTCTTGTAGACTTTGCACGAACTGGTTCCATTGCAATCCAGTGCTCTGGGGATTATTAGAAAGTGCAAGAACAACAGCTGGGAAAAGGTGCCTAAAACTAAGGAGAGTTAAAATATTTTTCTCTTTTGGGTTTTGAAAAGTGAAGAACACTCAAACAAACCAGAACTTTCTAATGACACAGAGCTTCTCATCGTGCAGGAATAGGGAGGTCAGGGAAGTCTGGTCCTCACCCTGGGTGTGTGAGGCGGAGGGCAGAATCACAGTCATCACTTCTGTGCATGAATTTGCCTTTTCTTAAGTAAGCAAAGCTCAAATCCAAGGGTTTTCTTCCCTCCCTGCCCTCCCCCCCAAAAATCCAGGTGCTAAGGATGATGGGACCTGACAGTGTGCATCCAGGCAGATACAGAGGGTATAAAGTAGCTTTTAGTGGTTGCTGAGGTGTATCTGAGGTCAGGCAGGTTGTAGAGTCTAATAGCAAGAGTCAAGAGTCTGGGTCCAGTGTTTCTTGATCTGGTTGCTGTGGGCTAAGTGCCTGGGTGACAGCCCAGAAGCAGGAGTTTGGCAGAGCTGGCGGAAGGGGAGAGCAGCGGAGGATCTTGAGCAGCTTGGAAGGCAGGGAGAGGAGAAAAAAGCCTTTTGCATCTTTGGCTACAGTTCATGTTAGCATAGCCCATGGGGAGTTTTCCATTTTAAACTCGTCAGCTTCAAAGTTTGAACACAGTCTATTTTCAGCTCTACTAAGGAGACACAAAACCATTTGCCTTGCAGACATGAAAGAGCACTTTAGCTTGGAGAGAAATCAATGTAGGGCAGGGGGGAGGGATGAGGACTGCAGAGGCACAAATAAGCCAGGCCAAGGGGCTGCTCCAGTTTGACTCCAGACTGATGATTGTTTCCAGGTAACTCACAGGGTATTTGCTTCTGGTGTGTTAGTGCAGGCTGTGGGGTAGCTGCGTTGGCTACTGCTGCCAGCCCTGACTATCCCCTTGCACATCAGGTACATCTCCAGCATAAGCCCCCTTGCATGTATTGCAGGAGGTGTCCAGTACACACATGAGTCTGTGCCCATCTGACTGCCCAGGCTGCTGGGAACATCTGCTGGATCCTCATCCAAAGGGAAAAAATCATGCTAAAAGCAGTGTGCTCTGTTCCTGCTGCTGAGGGAGCAGCAATGACCCGCTCCTCTATTTCCACACCTCAACATCTCCCACCCCTCCTTCAGCAGCAGGAGAAGCAGGGTGTAGCACTGAACCTGACAGCTTGCTCTATCCATTTGGGCAGCTCAGAGAGTGGGTTAATACCTCTTCTGGTGCAGGTAGCAGGACCATTAATCCTGCCATGGTACCACCCTGGGCAACTGCCTCCTTGGCTTGTCATATTTTAGGAGAGCTCTACCGACCACACGCTCATGAAGGTCAGCCCCATCCTCTCCCTGCTCCTGTAGGAGGAAGACACTCGTTGTCACTACGCCTGGGTCTCTACTGAGGCACTGTGGGTTGCTATAAAGGACTGCAATAGCAAGTGTGCATGGATATGGCTGTGAAAGGCACGTGGAACTGAAGAAGTTGCAGGGGAGGGGGCGGAAGAATATGGAAGGAGAAGGCGCAGAGAATATTCCCTTTTGGTTTGTCCTTAACTCACAGAGGAAATTGCCCTTAGAAGGCTGAGGCCCCCAAATTCCTGGGGAGCTATTAGTCCTGGAGCTTAATGGAAGTGTTTCACTTTCTGCTTCATGGTATTGGCCACAATCTGCAGCTCTCCCTTCCCCTTGTTGCTGTTCTTGCGAGCAACTGAAAAAACCCATCATGAACAGGGATCACGAGCTGGTTTTCCACTGCATGTCTATGGAAATCTCCAGGTTGCTGGAGGCACTTTGCTAGGTTCTCCTCAGCTGACAAACAAAACAAAACATGAGTTCGAAATGATGAAAATGACCAGGACTCTCCTTCCTTTTGTTTTTTACAGCAAAATAAAACAAGTTTCTTCAGGATTGTAACCAAATGCTTTACAACATTATTGTGTTATTTTTTCTGCAATAGCATGCAGGTTTTTCTGATGAAAGAGCAATGATGTGGTTTGCAGGGATGGTGTAATTTAGCTTATATGGATAGATGTCTTAACACAAACAAAAAAATCTGGTATAAAAATCTTATACTTTGACCTTATTACCAGCTGCTTTTCTCTCCTTGCATTATAGAATCATAGAATGGCTCAAGCTCTTTTGTTCCCCAGGCTGCTACCGTGAAATATCCATAGGAAAACAACCATTGCTTTCCGGGAGTGCCCACCTTGAGGTTGCCTACAAAGGCATGGGTTGATAGGGCCCACCTGTGGCTGGGGGGGCAGTGCTCATGCGGATTAGATTCTCCCAGCCATGCCTACCTGGCATCCTTTCTGCAGCTAATTAGTCTCAAGCCAGGCTCTACCCATAGTGCCGTACAATACAGTCCCCCTGAGGCTGATGGTGGGAGGAGGAATGAAGCTGTTGTGTCTGCATGGGCAGAGGATTCTGCTGGCTCGTTACAGGAATGGATTGACCACAAGCTCTCCTGGAATCCAGAGGAATACGGTGGGATCACCGCCATCCGTGTCCCCTCTGAATCTCTGTGGCTTCCTGACATTGTTTTGTTTGAAAAGTGAGTAGAGTGCTCCTTGCTCCAGGCTTAGGATAGAGCATGGGCAAGGCATGCCAGCTATTGTGGAGCTTGCATTTGCTGTTGGAAAGCTACTTCTGTAGACAGCATGAATGTTGGCTTCCCTTGCATGGAGCTGTGAGGGGGTAGGACTGGGGTAAACGTAGTCCTGAACTTGGTACTGTTTCTTCCTTTCCAACTGCCAGTGCTGATGGACGTTTTGAAGGCTCCCTGATGACCAAAGCCATAGTGAAGTACAGCGGAGTGGTGACCTGGACACCACCAGCCAGTTACAAGAGCTCCTGCACAATGGATGTGACCTTCTTCCCCTTCGACAGGCAGAACTGTTCCATGAAGTTTGGGTCATGGACATATGATGGCAGTATGGTGGACTTGATTCTAGTGGATGACAATGTAGACAGGAAAGACTTCTTTGACAATGGGGAGTGGGAGATCTTAAATGCCAAAGGTATGAAAGGCAACAGGAAGGATGGGCTGTACTCTTACCCATTTGTCACTTACTCCTTTGTGCTGAGACGCCTTCCACTGTTTTACACTCTTTTCTTAATAATCCCTTGCCTGGGATTGTCTTTTCTAACTGTCCTGGTGTTCTACTTGCCTTCAGATGAAGGAGAAAAGCTCTCGTTGTCTACTTCGGTTCTAGTCTCCCTCACTGTTTTCCTTTTAGTGATTGAGGAAATAATCCCTTCTTCTTCCAAAGTCATCCCTCTGATTGGTGAGTATCTGCTGTTCATCATGATTTTTGTGACACTCTCTATCATTGTGACTGTCTTTGTTATCAACGTTCACCACCGCTCCTCAGCAACTTACCATCCCATGGCTCCCTGGGTTAAAAGACTCTTCCTCCAGAAGTTGCCCCGGCTGCTCTGCATGAAGGGCCATGTAGATCGTTATTCCTTCTCAGACACTGAGGAAAAGGAAACCACCTTGAAATCAAAGCTCCCAGGGAAGCAGAAACACAAGCAAGCAAAAGATGGAGAGAAAATTGTTATTGCCTTCCTGGAAAAGGCAGCTGATTCCATTCGGTACATTTCCAGGCATGTTAAAAAGGAGCACTTCATCAGACAGGTAGGTGAAGAGAGGGCAAAGAGGGATCACAGCTTCCTTGACAACAATGACTTCCAAGCTCTTTCCTTTTCTGCGTGCCTTTCTGTTCTCCTGTTCCTCCTGCACGCATCTGAGACGTGTTCTGGGAGCTTTCCCTGCTGGACAAACAATGTAGTTTCTGGGAAAAAAATGTTGCTTTGAGGAGAACAGTGTGGTGCTGTGGGAGTCCCTGCTCTTCACAGACACAAGAGGCCACAGAAGCCTGTCCTGGAGGAACTCCTGTTTCAGGATTATTTGCATAACCTTGTCCTGCTTAAGCTGGGGATAGAAATGAATCTGGAAAGCCTCTGAGCTGCCACATACTCTGAGAGTGTATCTTTCACAACAGCTATTGGCAGGCTCTACGGCAATTTCTAGGTCTCCCTCTTGGCCTCCCAGCTATTTACATGGTGTAGCTGCCCTGTTTTGAGTGGAGGTCTTCCTGACTTTCACTAACGTCAGTTCAGATTAGTCCCTAGCTACCATCTTTCTCCTCCTCCCAACAACCTACCTGGCTTAATAACATGGCAAAATTTAGAAGTTAACTGAGCTAATGTGTGCATAAACAGTGCACATCATGCAAGGGTAGGACAACCAAGCAATTCACCCATCAGCATATGGAAAGAGAAGAACTTGTTAGCACCCTCCTAGCAAAAGCCAGGTCTTTGTTCAAACTGTATTGATGACTTCAGCAGAGAGATTAACAGTAAATCAAACAAGCAGCATGTGAGCACATAGTGTCCAAGACTGAAGTCTTCTCTTTGAGGCTTAAATCTTTAAAAAAAAAAAACAAAAACAAAACAAAACAAAACAAAAAAAACCTCCAGAATTGCTTTATAAATAGGTCTTCCATTTATGCAGGGTTGTGCCAGTACTCACAATGCAGAATCTCCCTCCTGAACACACGCAGCCTGAGCCAGCAGAGCACTTAAGCAAACACAAGCCAATAGGAACACTTGTGCTGGAAGCAACATCTGCATCAAAGTGCTTTGCTAAAGCCAAGTCCTAGCACTCCAAGGGAAATGCAGTTCTTTTAAAAGAAACCTAAATTGTTATAAAGCCATCTTCAAACTTGAATCTATAAGCTTGTATCTATGCACTTAGTTAAAAGCTTTTGCACAGCCTGAAAGAAATCTGATTATCTTGTGCTGAATACTGCAGAAATGCTTTCGTGTTTTGAGTGACTGGCAGGTATGGGTGCTGAAAAGATTAACCATGTTGGTTTCAGGCTATGGTGTACTACAGACTTCTGGTTTTTAAAACCAGATTTTTGAAGCTGAAATATATGTAGCAGTATCAACAAAGTACTGGGCTCATTGATGTTTCTGTTTGTTCTCCCTCTCTCCTTCACAGGTTGTCCAAGACTGGAAATTCGTAGCTCAGGTCCTGGATCGGATCTTCCTGTGGTTATTTCTGGTGGTGTCAGTGACAGGTTCAGTTCTCATCTTTACCCCTGCGTTACAGATGTGGCTGAACAGCACTTTGTAGAAAATGCTGCCATACTAGCACACAAGTACAATGCCATGGGATGGTGGTGCCTTTGGGTTCGGTCTGTATTGTACAGGATGGGAAGCAACAGCAAGAGTGAGAGAAGGTGATGGTAACAATAGGCATTGACTGGTGCTTTCTGTCTTCATGCAGCTCTGACAGTTACAATCTTGGCTGAGATCAGAGAAGGGCTTGGTGAATAGCTGAATCCTAAAGTGAACTGAGGTTGCAGAACTGGGTTATAAGTATTTTACTAGTAGCTTGGTTTTATTAAAATATGAGCCAAGGTTATTAGTTAGAATTGAAAATAGCACTTCTGGCACAACAATTATGTGTTATGGGCAGATGTGTAAGTTAAAATACTGCTTTACAAAAGAAGTTAGAGTATAGTAGGAACACAAGTCAGTTTGTCTATATTTCCAAGTAAAAACCATAAAGCCCCTACAGATTACCTCCTGTGTGTGTGTCAGAACTGGCAATTGCATAGCATGTGCATCAGAAAAAGTATAATTACCTTTTAGATGGGATGTTAAAAACCTTGACTCTGTGGCCCTACCTTGCTTCAAGGTCAGCTCAACCATAGGAGAACTTACAGTGCTGCCCACCAGCTACCAGCATTTATGGCTCTTAAAAGTGTAAATGAGACATGACAGAAAATGCACGGGTGATGCTCTCATCACTTTCCCTGGGGCAGAGCTGTGCCATTGTGGAGTCCTTTAGAAAATCTCTCTCAGAACCTGCAGGTGTTTTCAAGGCTATCAAGGGATTTGGAGATCCAATTTTCAACAACACAAATGTGGATCTGTTGCTAAAGCTTTAGCTAGCCTTGAAATTTTCTTTCTAAGAGTGGAGGTTAGAAGTGTTAAAAATACACAAAGGTATTCTTGTGTTTGGATTACATGTGCACACCAGACCTCTGTGAGTTAGGATCCTTCCATCTTGTTCTGTCACTGCAGAAAGCTTTGTTCACTTGTGCAAGCATCATTAATAAAGCTGTGGTTAGTAAATGATTCTCAGGGATGAGAATGCTCTTATATTGATGCTGAACTTTTTTATTCCATGCTGTTGTTTTTATTACCAGTCTAGTTTCTAGCCTACTTTAAAAAAGCCTTGTCTCCAACTTATTCAAATACAGGACTTCGCATGTTCTTGGAATGACTTTTTACCTGTGTGTGTGAGTTTGAGGAGGAAGCACTCAGAATTGGTTATTATATTGCAGGAACCTAGAACAGACCCGTTTGGTTTAGCATATACAGACAGATGTCTCAGCATATCAGCTGGTATAAAAATCTTACATGTTGACTTTATTATCAGCTGTTCTCCTCTCCTTGTCTTGTTCAAGTCACTTTGTTCTCCTGGCCAGTACTGTGAAACATCCATAGAAAAACTTCCAGGAAAATCTTTCCAGCATTTGTAGATCCTCAAAATCAACTAGTGACAGGTTTTCCCTCTGTCAAGGGGTTGCCTGTTAGCCATGACAGATGACAAAATCCTCTCCTGGGCTACAGCTTCAGGTGCTTATTTGGCAGATGCTCTTGTCCCCACCTTGCTACAATTCAGTTTCCTACCTGCAGCTCCTGTGCTTGGAGTGGGAGATGTACAAACACTGTGCAAGCATGGCTTTTGGCCTCTGGTCCTCCTAGCATACACACAGGACTGCTGTATTTGTAGTCTCACAGCTCATTACTCCTCATGCTGACTGCTTCTGAGCTTCCCTGAATCTTTTTTCCCCTGGTCCACAAATGCATTCAGCATGTCCCACCAAAAAACACAACCAAGGGAGGCCATTTGGGCAGACAGTCCTCCAATGGGTTCGTTCCCTCTGGGCTCAGTACTGGGGCCAGTTCTCTTCAATATCTTTATCACTGATCTGGATGAGGGGATCAAGTGCACCCTCAGTAAGTTTGCAGATGACACCAAGTTGGGTGGGAGTGTTGATCTGCTCAATGGTAGAAAGGCTCTACAGAGGGACTTGGACAGGCTGGACCGATGGGCCGAGGCCAACGATATGAGGTTCAACAAGGCCAAGTGCTGGGTCCTGCACATGGGGCACAACAACCCCATGCAGTGCTACAGGCTGGGGGAAGAGTGGCTGGAAAGC
>VXAL01018913.1:20331-131252 GCA_013399475.1 Chauna torquata
GAGAAGACGAGGAAATGGCCTCGAGTTATACCAGGGGAGGTTTAGGTTGGATATTAGGAAGAATTTCTTCACTGAAAGGGTTGTGGAGCATTGGAACAGGCTGCCCAGGGAAGTGGTTGAGTCACCATCCCCGGAGGTCTTCAGAAAACGTTTGGATTCAGAGCTCAGTGACATGGTTTAATGGTGGACTTGGCAGTGCTAGGTTAAAGGTTGGACTGGGTGATCTTGGAGGTCTTTTCCAGCCTAAATGATTCCGTGATTCAATGTGCTCCTGCCTGTGGATGATGACATTTCAAATTAAAATTCTTAAAAGAAAACCCAACCCTCTGCTTTATCACTGCCTCAAAGTGTGACATCTTGATACACAGGCACTGCTTTGCCAAGCAGTGCTGTGCTTGGCAGAACCAGGTGTATCATCCATTCACCAGGAGACAAATATGCTGAAGTCCTCTGAGCTTTTTAGTGAGGGAGAAGTGGAATGATATTCTCCCTTGGGAAGAGAGTGTAATGAGCTGGCTGAGCTGTCTAATTACTTTTGGAAACAATACTTTTAAAATAAATTCGCAGTTGTGAACACTGTCAGAGAAAGGAGGTTTCTTGATGCTGGTGCTACACTTATTGGTGGGACATATAATAAAGGTTGTTGCTGGCGAGGCTCTGGAGCGAATAGACACACCACCGTGCGTGCCCTGCAATGGCCATGGGTATGTCTCCTGTGGCTGTGCACAGCGTGCAACCCAGCTCAGTGTCTGGGATGGCATCAGCTCTGGCTGAAACTTTTCTTCAGTCAGAAGATCCCCCCAGCAAAAGTTTGGGCAAGCAAAAAATGTCACTTTCATACAGGTTCTTCAATGGCTGCTCAGAGGTGGACCCATACTGCAGCTTTCCCTGAGGTGAGATGCTTGCCCTGTCCCCTGTCCGCCCGAACGTGCCGTCTGCTTTCACAGAGGTGGCAGGAGGATGCAAGGCTCCCAGTCTTGAATGTGTCAAACATAGCTGAAAATGGCAAAGGATCCAAAACTTACTGTGTGGGGGGAAGGAAGGGGAAATATTACCTCAACACTTGGGAAGATACGGAATGTGATTTTGTAAGTCTTATTTTCTTGGGGTACCAGGCTGATAAGCTGAACGGTCCAAAGCCTGCGTTTGAGGCCCAGGCGATGGGCAGAGAGGCGAGCAGTACAAAAGACGGGACGGTGCTGGGACAGGAAAGGCTGGGCTGGGCTGGCTGGAGGACTCCTAACCAGAGATGGGAAGCTGTGCCCTTGTGAGTGTTTTGGCAAAAAGGCAGGGATTTTGCTAAAGTCAGCTTGCTGGCTATGGGGTATTAGCTGCCATGCCTTAGACCTCAATGCAGTTCACCGTCAGCCATCCTATTTCAATTGTCTGTATGGTCACAGGTTGCAACCAAGAGTGCTGGAAGGCAGATGCCTGGAGAAATGAAGCTTTCAGGCTCAGAATGCAGCTTTTCTCTTCAAATTCACTTGCTTTCCCCTTCCCTCCTTGCTGATTAAAGAGCTAGCACAGCAAAGATCATTTGGTAGCATATCTAAACGCATTGTACAGTAGTGGGCTTTAAAAAAAATACAAATTCTTCAAGAAAGTGCATTCCAGGAGTGATATTTAATTGACAGGCTGATAAAATACACTATGCTTGTTCGCACATCTGTCAGTCACTACAAAATTGTGCAACATGCAGGGAGAAAATATGGTTTTCTTCTAGAAAAGAGTGACTACATATTTCAAACGCTGCACTAAGACAGTTATATTCTTGTCATTCCACCATTATTTCTGCCATGTATTCCAGTCCCATTGTATTTATTATGGAGCATCAGAAAAGAGTAAAAGGCCAGTCAGGGACTTCAGACACTGGGAGTCACACTTACCAAGGAACAGTGATGTCCAAAGCAGAGACCGATACACAGCAGGCATTGAAAACACTGTAATGATGCTCTATGGTTAAAGTTAGGACATCCTACAATAGATTAGAGTTTTTTACTCTTGAAGCCATTGGTTTGAATGCGAATGATGCTTTTCAGAGAAGAATCCTTCTGTGCACAAGCAGCAGGAATAAAAATAGACAAGGGACCCAAGGGTAAATTGACCACATAGTTTAGAAACCACATCAGGTGCACAACTACAAAGTGTTTCAGGATTAAGCACACTAGGATTGGTACCTGGTTACTTAGGAGAAACCCCAGCCCCAAAGAGGTATCCCTGCAGTTACAGAACAGATTTGTACACACGATGCTGACCCGTAAGGAGCTGGCAAAGGGAGATCTGCCTCAGAGCTGTTTGGGCCAAAGTGCTTACCTATGCATAGGATTCATGATAACCAACCTTCTACTGGCGTAATGCGTGTAATCCAAGTTGGTCCTGGGTTTTAAAAAGCCAGATCAAACCAAAGTCAAGCCATTTCTGTCTGTGACGAGTAGCTAACCAAGGACAAATTCTTCCCTAGGGGGCTTATGTCTGAACCTGAGCAAACAAGAGGTTTCAGAGCAGAAGCTGTGGGTTTTGGCCACTGCTAACCATGTAAGAAATGTGGCTTGTAAATCCTGCTGGAGCACACCATAGTACCAGGAAGTAAAGAGGACTTTGGTCACTTACAAAGGTAAGTGGCAGATGAACTAGTTTTCAAAGATCTTAGAGGCATGTAGATTTCAAACGAGGGCACCTTACTTTGTAACCCCAGATACCTCAGGTCTTTTCTGGTTTTCTGTATTGCATCTAGGTTATTCCTCTGTGGTGACTCTAGGATGCTCTAAATGATGTCAGCAAGGCTGTGTGCAGTGCAAAATATTCAGCAGGTTTGTCTTCAACTACATATAGGTGCTTAAGACCTGTCTGACTTCAAGCATGAACCTAAACACGTGCGTTCTTGATCTCAGACCCTCATTTGTGTACCTGTACTGCAGAAGATGGGGAGCCATTAGATTGTATTCAGAATGTTACATGGTCAAGGGGTTGGTCTGATTGTACTTTAATTTGGATTTTTGTCTGCCCCATCACAGGAACATAATAAAGTGCATCGGTCCTGTCAGTAGGACTGTGGTACTTCATCTAAGTGCGATGCTAAAGACTAGGCATTTTACAAGGGAAGAAATAGAGAGGAAACATAAATTAACTCAGTGCTGAGGAAGGGCTGTGATAAGGAGAGAACAGTGAAGCCAGGTAGGGTCCTGTTTGGGTAATGCACTCAGAAGTGCCTGAACAGTCTTAGTGGCCGCCTGCACTCAGGCCAAGGGAGAAACTCAGTAACTTCGGCCTGCTTTTGTGATCCTCAGTAAAATTGCTGTTGCTGATCTCACTGAGGAAAATACAGTCAGGCACTCCAAAAATCCCCGCTGTTCTGCCTGAGTAAGACCACATGGTCATCTCCCATCTTCAGTCCTTTTCTCATTCTGCTTTGGGTGGTTGCTTGCACAGAGGGCCCTTCCCTTCTTTCCTTCCCATTGGGGCTGGGTGCTGAGAAGGGGATGAGCAGAGGAGTGATGTAATAGAAGGGAAATTTGTGGACAGTTCCAAATGGAAAATCAAATAAGAGAAAAAGTGGATAAAAAGCTGTGGATCAAGTTATGTATCTGCTACTAGTGGCTGGATAAAGAGCCCGGCAGTCCCAAACACACAAAGGACTATAAACACCCAGAGAAATACTCTGTCGATCACCATCGCTACGTATTTCCAATCATCTTCCACCTGCAACAGAACAACAACAAAAAAAGGATAAACTACTTGTAATGTAACACAAAATCATGAGTTGACATTATATGGTGGAGATTCCCCTTGTGCTTTTGAACGTGAGGAAGGACATATACACAGGCAGGAACATGGCGTGTGGTGTTTATGGTTGTTTCAGGTTTTAAGTGTCTTTGGAGGGGGCATGCTTTCTTATAGTATGTATCAGTTTTGGCTGAGAACATTAAACACCATTCTAGCCTACTGATTTTTTCTAACTGTTCAAGTCTGTTGGCAAGCTATGGCTGTGACTCTGACGTTAACAAATAGGACCTGGTCACGTCGTGGGTGCAAAGTGAGGTGATTTAACAGCAGGCTGAATCACCACAGCTGCACATTGCTGTATCCTGCCAAAGGACCTGGCCCGGTCGCCTGCACAAAAGACAGTTTCCTGTTCTGTCCTGATTTGCCACACTGTTGCTCCCGTGACTTCAGCAAACTGGACAGCTGGACACATGTTGTGTCCAAGAACAAATAACCTGATTGAGCAAAGCAGAATGTTACGTGCTGTGCAAGCCAGAGTGATTTTTGTACCTCTGAGAGATACACCCTAGAACCACATTCAGCGAAGTTACTGCCCTTTGAACTGTACCAGTATATGAGGACCACTGCATCAGAAGAGCATTCGCTCACACAAAACTAGTGAACGGTTGAGAGTTCTCTGCTGAGGGATCTTCCACTACTTTTTTTCCCCAATTTCTTGATGTTTTCCTCCAAAAGGCTGCTGCTGTACTTCTTGTGAAAGAAAATACTGCATAAACTCCAGCTGCTGTAATTGTTGTCACAATTTTTAAATGGCTTTCATTTATACGGGGTATGTGCATGATAGCACCCATATGGCTTTGTGTTTCTGAATGAGGCAGCCTGCAGAATCATCTCCTCAGTTCTTGCCTGACAACAAACCCCCTTTTTTCCCCAAAAAGAGGATTTTTCCTGCGGGAAAAAGGTGCTTCTGATCCTTAGGAGGTTTTAAAAGGTAGGTTACAGAGCTGCTGATGCACATGCCAGACTAAGAACACAACTGGATGTGGCAGAAGAGGGCTGCAAAATGCAAATCAGCGTAAACGGCAATGAAAGCCTTAGCATGACCTGTATAATCAAAGTGGCGTGTTATTTGGACTGCTTCACGCGAAGTCTCTTCCTATTCGGAATGCATTGAAGAAAACAGCTGATTACAGTACAAGGACATGTTTTATGCTGCTGTGGCAGTGAAAACAGAGCTGAAATGTTGGTGTCTAGCAAAAAGTTTGGGGCATAGGTACTACGGAGGGTTCAGTTCAGTCCCTGCCCTCCTCCTCTCTGCTGATAGACTCCTGTCTTTTGCTTTGGGCTCATCCTACGAATTCAGTCACTTGGCCTTACCCATAGCCCATTATTCAAAGTTATTTACTTTGTTTTCAGATGAAATTTCTGCTGGACATAAAAAAAGGCTAAAAAGGAATTTTTGGGTTGCATTGAAGTGGCATAAATTTGTGCTGATTTCAACCAAATATTCTGATAGAAAGAATAGCTCTCAATAATTCTTTCAAAAATATTAGCATTTTTTCAATATAAATATAATAGTATTTCATATAAAAAGAATTTTGCCTTCACATAGCATCTAAAAAACTTCAAAACCAAATGTAAATATTTAATGACTGATTAAAGGTAAATATTTTGTTAGGTTCAAAACTCTTAGAAAACATCTTGAAGTGTCAGAGAATTTATATTCCTTGTAAGGCCTTGGCAGGTGTGTGCATGAGATAATATTTCTTGGAGCTGCTTTCAGTTGTGTGTTTATACCTCGGGAATTGGCCCCAGGATTCTTAAGATTCCAATGTGCATAATTTTCTATAACAGTAATCCCAGCTTGGATGAAAGACTTGCATGAAAGAAAGAATCCCACAAGCTCATCCATTAGCTCAAACACAAATTCTTGTTTTGTTGTTGTTGTTGCTGCTTTAAGCACCTCTCCCTTTATTTATTTATTTATTTTTGGTCTGTCCTTATTCATCTGTTGTCTGCTTTTATTCAGCTCTCTTCCCCCGAAACTCAACTTTTATTTCAAAATGTGATTGTCACAGCTAGAAATAATGTATTGCTGAAGCCACTATTAGTCAAATCACTGCAAAAATATCAGAAAACACCAGATTGAAATGAAGTACTGACAACAGCATTCCAAAAGGAACATCTGTACCAAAATTACCACTGGCTGTGAATAGTTCCTTTCCAGAAAAAGAGAACTGTACAGCTAGAAAAGCCTTGCTCTTTAAAAAACCTGTTCCCATATTGTTCCCTTACTAACACAGAAAAGCACTGTGCTTGGCAAATGGCACCTCTGGTACTGAGGTGTCAGTGCTTACCAGGGCTGAGCAGTTCATGAGTGACAGAAGAATGGTCACTTCTGAGGAATTATAGAACTAGGGTTAGAAGACACTTTGAAAAGCCTCTTCTAGTCTATCCCATGCCCCTTGGCAGGATGAAGTCTGCCTGAAGCACTGCTGATCAAAATTCACTCCTCGTGACCACCACAGGCAGTGGCTCCTTTTCTTTACCCGGAAAGGTCATCCTCACATCTACTCTAAAACTGTCTTGCTACTTAAATTATCCACCAGGGATAGAGGAGGAACAGATGAGATCTCTTTTTTTGTCCCATCACCCAGGGATTATTTGGCTCCTCCCTTTCTGTAGAAAACTTTGACCAATTCTCAAAATTTTCTTCTCTAGACACAACAACTCCAATACCCTTGAGCCACCCTCCTACACCACAATTTTTTGCTGTTCTCTTGTGGAATGCTGCAAGCGTGGCCTCATACCCAGCTTGGTGATTACCTCCCTTACCTCTTTGGTTTCGTTTTGAGATCTCATGTTCTCTGCGATGAACAGAACACTGTTAATGACATCTTTCACTTCTGGGGAGTACTCTCTGTACTCTGCCATCCATTTCAATGACTGATGGCTCAGTCGTCTTCTTTGGGTGGTAGCAAGTTTGGCTGCTTTATCACAGTGACAACATCGATGCTCCTTGTGTAATTTGGCATCTTTGTGCTTGCTGTGCTTTGATTTTCCTGATGTATTGGCTGATCCTTTCTTGGTCTTTCTGGAGATGTTTTTTTTCTGCTGTTCTAGAGGCCGCTGCATCAACAAAACTTTGGGGAGCAGGCTAAGAAAGATGGTTTTTACCCATTTGGGCATTGTGTGTGTGGTTGGAGTTCTGTAATGTATATTCAGGACAAACACAGTGATGACAATTGATAGAGTCACAAATATCATAGTGAAGAGCAAATATTCACCTACAAGGGGTATTACTAAAGAGGTGGATGGGATTGTTTCTGTGATCACCAGTAAAAATACAGTCAAGGAAAGCAGCACAGAGATGCAAAGAGTCACCTTCTCACCACAGTCAGATGGCAGGTAAAAAACTAACACAGTCAGGAATGAGATGAAGAGACAGGGAATTATCAGATTTATGGTGTAAAACATTGGCAACCTTCGAATATAAAATGAGTATGTTATGTCTGTGTAGATCTCTTCACAGCAGTTATATTTGATATCATGTTTGTAGCCAGAAGCATCAACTATTTCCCACTCACTATTTTCCCAAAAGTCATTCATATCTACTTTGGAGCCAATGATTAGAAGATCAATTTTGGCTTTGTCATAGGTCCATGAGCCAAATTTCAATGAACAGTTCTGATGATCAAATGGGAAAAAGGTAATATCCATAGGACAGGAGCTTTTAAAAATAGCTGGTGGGGCCCAGGTGATCATTCCATCGTAGCGAAGGAGGGCCTTGGTCTTGCCTTCAACTTGAAAATCTCCCACGGCACTAGAAAGACAAATGTGGCAAAGAAAAGAAAATAACCATGAAAGGAAAATAATGTCTTTAACGGATGCTGCAAGATGTTACTTTTCAGAGAAAGGTTAAAATGGAAAAATGTTCATCATACTTATTGTACAAGACAATATCTGGTTTCCAAATTTTATCTGCCGGTACCCGAACAAATTCAATTCCATCATATTCTCTGGGATCCCATCGCAATTTGTAGTCATTCCAAATCTGAAAGAAGAAAGGACAAGGATTTTAAAACCTTGTGTTATCAGCAAGTATCTGACTCACAGATCTTCCTCATAAATGACAGGTTGTGATAAAGACTGAAAGAGAAGCATGCGTAGAAAGCGACAATGGTCTGAAAGACATCAAGGCCGCAAACTGGAGAAACACTGGACACAGTGAGTATTGCTTACTATGCCCTTCTCTGAGAGAAGCTGGGAAAGCAATAGGTATTTGTTGCTGACATGCTGAGCAATGTTACCTCCCCAGTGCAAACAGGAAACACTAGCCTTGCTGCTGCTCTTATTAGAGTGGACCCTGAAGGCTGAAGGAGAGTAACATCAAAGGAGACCAGCATCCTAATGAGAAGGGAGGTACATATGCACACGGACAGGTAGTTGCGGCTGAGTGGCATTATTGGCTCTGAAGGGGCAGTGAATTATCAAGCCAGGGGCAGTTGGGGATGCCCAGCAGCTCTCGTTCATTGCTGTCTAGTGCCCTATCACTGGGCCATGCCCCATGGTCTTGCAGTCTATCCTGAAGATCCTGATTGTAAGTACAGTAGCTTTTCCAGGAAGTTTTGTGTGGACCACCAATGGCGTCTGAAGGAAGCTGGTTTTGGTGCAAGATGGCTTGTTTCTCTCAGCAGTTTAGACCCTTTAAGGATCTTTGTGTATGTATGAGTACTAAGACCATCAGAAGAAGTGGAAGCACATTCTTTTTGCTAAAAAATGTTGTTGTTGGAATCTTCAACATGGAGAAGAGCAGAGTTGCATACTTAATCACTCTTTAAAGGGCACATTCAGCTAAATTTACCAGATAAACCAATGATAATGAAGTTGGAGGAACGTAGCAGACATGAAAGATGGGAGATGTAACTTCTCGGAAATAAGAATAAAGAAATAACTTTATCAAATGTCGCCTTGGTTAATGTAACTTCTCCGTATTTGTGCCTTTACACCCTTATTACAAAACAAGCTCTTACTCTGTAGATCTAATGGACAAGGTAACACACATTTCATTACGTTAATGGAAAGTGCATGAGAAATACAATACGGTCACTTACATGTCTTAGCCACAAATTGGTTTCCATAATCTGATTGACTTCATCCTAGAAAGAAACACAGGCATGCACATCTTCACTCATAAATCACTTACTGGATGCTGAGATGGCCACAATTTATTCTGATAAAAATAGAAACCAGAATTCCACATTAACTGATACCAACTTTTTTCTGTCTGTGCCCTGTGGCTCTCAGGAGGACTACAGGTTATTTCTTGGGGGTTTGCAAAAGATAATTAGGCAGACCTAGGCTATTGTCAGGGGGATTACATATTGTACGCAGATATCTGCAGCCCTACCGAAAATTTTTGAAGGCGCTGCTGAAAAATTATGTCATATGTATGTGTGACATACAAAAAGCTTCACTAGTGTGCCAGGGGCCTAAGTACTTGGAGGATAAAAACCTCCAATTGCTCTGAGCAGTGTCAGGGAAGTAAGGTTCTGCTGGTGTCTATGTGTTTTGTTGGAATCAGTTTTCAAAATGCTCAGTTTATGTGGTACAGTATGGTCAAAATTCAAGGAAAATGACACCTGTAGTGCAGTTCTTGCATTTCCATGCAAACACTAGAAATGATGACCCAAATCTGCACTAAGTCAAGTTATTGTAGCACTGAAAACTTCTTTTTACAGTCACTTACTGCTATTGCCAATTAGCCATGAATCATGAAAGTGCTGCAACAGGCACAAAACCAAAAAAACCAGGATCCTGTTCTAAGTAGCCTTCAGCCTAGGATTATTTGGAAAGGCTCAGATTACATATATATATGAATGCAGGCTGGCATTTGCAATGAAAATATCTGTGAGAATGTTGTTTTGAGTAGCTCTTAATAGTTAAACATGTGGGATCAAAAATTTTAAGATACTTACAAACCAAAGGATGCAGAAAATGCAGAGAATTTTCAGTACTGAGTGTGGAAGATTAAGGACGAAAATAATTTTGAAAGCCTTGTTAGGCTCCTGTTTATTGGGTAAGTTATCTAAGTCCTTGTAAAAATCATGTCACTTGAAAAAATCCAATTGGTTCACTAATAATTTTCCTTTTTTTTCCTGAAAGGCAGCACTGGGAGCCAGGGGCTGAGACAGAACTTCTGAAACCTGTCAAGCTACCTGTAACGTGGAAACAAAATAATTTCACCAATGAATTTCCACAGATGAGAACTACCTCCACCACGAGGACTTACAGTGCTCCATCTATACTCTCAGATACCTTAGCTCTGTTACCCTGGCTGCTGGTGAATGTTGCTTCTCACTGCTTGTCTGTTGCTTCATTACGGACTCAAGCAGATTCCTCAGAATTGAAACTCAGCTTCTGTTCTTGGATAATTCACCTCACAGAGCAAAGACCTCATAGGTGGTAAGGGTGCAACATCCAGGTCTGCTTCTTCTGCAGTGCCTGTGTCCTGCGTAGCAGGCTTCCCTCCTCAGACACGCTTATGTTCAATCTGGTGCACCCCAGAACACGCAACACATATCCCCAGCTCCATGCCCCAAACCACTACTTTGCAGGCTGTACATCCCTTACGTTCTTTCGAACCAACCAAACTGAAAAAAGCGTGCAAAAAATAAGATTTTATCTCTCAGGACCGCTAGGAAATGACACGGACCCAGAGGAGAACTAGGCTGCTTGTTACGCCGCGTGGACACAGCCAAGTGTCTCTGCAGTGGTCTTGAACATTCGGTACCGCTGCTCTGGATGCCAGAGGCTGCTGCCCAGAGCAGAGGGGTTTGACATGACAGAGATAGCAAATTAATCTGTACAGTGTGAATCACTTCTCTGAGGAACAGAAGTGACCTGGCTGACAGACAGAATGGCAAACGTCTCATCACATAGATATGTGCACGCATGATAACCTCAGCTGTGAGAGTTGTACGTGCAACTACCACAATGATGTCTGCTGTATGAGCAACCTGTGTGTTTTGCAGCCATGCCTAAATCTCAGCAGTCTTCTGAAATCAGTCTTACCACATTCGTAAGCTGGGTAATGGCCACTTCAAAATGCACTGTTACAGGATCAGACACATTTTCCACTGGCCTGATGAACTGGTTGTAGTGGGTGAAGAGTTTATGAAACAGCCGTTCCTCTGATTCACAGGCTGCAGTATCTGGGTTCATAAAATTAAAGAACAGGTACTTCAGATGTAAGGAAGAGGCAAAGAAGATGCTAGATATACTGCTCCATGATTTATTTCTGGATCCTGTGCTTGCTACTCTGTATCAAGACACAGAAACTTCCTTCTGCTCTGAAGGAAGTCCATTTGTTAAGTTCCGTGAGAAAAAAAAAAAAGTGGAAATTTTGTGATACAGAACTGCTCTTCGGGAACAAGCAGATCATAACTGTAACTCTCAATCAGTACAGGACAGACTGAATGGCTTAGCAGGAATAAGGCGTATGACAGGGTCCGAGCCACCTCACTGTAGACTCAAGAAGAGTGCTCTGAATCTGTTACATACACCCCAAATCTGATACAGTTATTTTCATCATGCTCAAGATAAAAGCCTTTAAATTTAAAAGGGAAGATTAAATTGTGTGGGTTCTGGTGACACCAGCTCAGAAAAATACTTTTCTTCAATGATTTTGCAGTTTCAACACGCTCCTATAATTTAGCATCTTAAATCCAAAATACTTTATAAAGCAACTTCCTCCTCATACTGAGCGCAGCCATCTAATCAAAGTTATGTCATGATGCCAAAGATATTACTGATACAACCGAGGAAATATTAGTTCTTCAGATACACTGCCGTAAGTTTTGTGTTCATCCCAGCCTGCACTAGAACACATCAGGAAAGCAATCATGATCAGCCTTTATGACTGCAAAAATCTTAAGCACAGAAGGCATTTGTGTTAGGTAGTGTGGTCTCTGGCACAGCATAGAACATAAATTTGCAATTTGCGTTTCCTTCAGTGAACACAAGGGCCTGTGACCGCACAGATGTCCTACAGGAAGATGCTTAGTCTAAACACACAGCACTATTTTCATGCTTGGGCCACTCTTTCCCTGGTTTTGAAAGAGGACATTTCTGCCTCTAAAGTAATATAAAGTATGCTCAAATTCAGGAGATTACAATTAAAAGCTGAAATGTTGGTTATTGATGACTTTCATGTATGAAAGAAAATTCTAGTAAAACTTCTGTGGCTTGATGTCGTTTCATCCTTTTTGCAGCTTCTAGAGAAGATACACAAATGTCTGCAGAATTTGGATATTTGTGTATTATGTATTGTGCCATTCAAAAGGGAAATTGCAATTTCCTTTTCAGATCTCATCACTGTCCATCGCACTGTGGCTAGAAGTAGCCTACTGTGGAAACATGAGTTTCCCACCATAGTCTCATGATGAAAGACATTTAGTCTAAAATCATGTTTCATTTGAAGTTTTCCTACTGGCTGCTTAACAGACACATGCTTTAAAATAAAGTAACAGAGACAGACAAGTATTTAGGCCTTTCATTTTTATAGTTCAGTTACAGATTCTCATCCTGTTGGTGTTGCTTTAAGACAACACCTTGTGCCCTGCTAGTACAAGCACTGTAATTCATAAAGGTCTTCATCGGCAGCAGAGGTGAGACTTTCAGAAAAGGTGTAGTGACTTAAAAGCAGAAATCCTGCTGAAACTCAGTGAGACTTGTACATGGAAATCACTCCAGCACATTCAGCAACAGATCACAAACAACAGTGAACAAAATATACTGAGTTCTTGCTTTCAAAGATGTGAGTACTGAATGTGCAAACCTTTAGCCTGTATTATTTAAGCAGTGGCAAAATTCAAGCATCAAGCAAAATTATGAGAGCTCTTATTTCATTTTTATTCTTTGTTTGAAACAGCTCCTCAATTAGTTATCAGACCAAATTGAAGAGTTTTACATGCAAAAACTAATGTTGCTTTAGCTCTCTTAAAATACTGTTAAAATGTTACATGCTTCAAGTGAGGAATAGCTGGTAGAAGCTTTAAATTGAATTCATTCCAGGGAAACAGAAACAGAGACAGGGACTAGAAGATATTTCAGATACCAGTATCAAAGACAGCCTACCTTTAATCAGGGATGTGAGCACGAATGCCCACACACCAACAGCAGAGTGACACCAACACAGCCACCTCTCAGGATGCATTGCCAGAAGCAGAATAGACCTTCCTTTTGTGAAGAGAGGCTTGGGGAAACCCAGAAACAGAAGGCAAAAAGACACAGAAGCCCCTTGGACGGTGAGTAGGTAGTGCAAAGACGGATTTCAGTTTTGCATTTGCAGCAGACTCTGCAGTCTGCTAAGCAGAGCAAAGCCTTGCAGAGTTGCTTCTACTATCACCAGGCGAGGAGAGCGTACGCTGTGCAGAGAAGGGGGTCGGAGCATCCTATCAGGTGACTTTTCACATTTCCAGTCACCCGCACCCTTGCCTCTGGGGGAATGCGTAAGAGTGCAGGAAAGGGAGGGAAGGAGATGCAGGGCGGCCGTGACCGTGGAGTGTGTGTGTGGGGAGTACATCTGGCCCTCCACGTGCTCTTTAAGAAACACTTATCCAAAAGCACCTGCTTTAATTGTCATTTAGTGCTCACCTGACCGAGTCTGTCAGAATATGCAGAGATGAAACACTTCCACTTTATTGGCTGAGGACCAGTTCTGCAGCAGAAGAAATGGATGCACACCTCTACGGGAAAACATCTGAGCCTTGAAATAGGAAGAGCGTCATGTGCTAGAATTGCTTGACAGTGTTCTGGGTGAATAAATCTAAGGCAAATAGATCTATTATTGCCTTCTCACAGGAACAACTAAGAGTGCTGAGTTCTTTCCTAACGGACAAGTCAGCTCACAAATCTATTTTCCTGTGATTTGTATGTGTGCGTGTGTGTGCGAGCACGTGTGTGCAGTGACTCCTGTGCTAGTATTTTGCTGATGTGGGAACGGAACAGTAGAATAAAGGAAAAACATCACAGATGTACCTAACAGGCCAGGGCCACTTGGGCAGAGTGTTACTCTTAATCATAGAAGTTAGAAAAATGCAGATCCTGATCCTGTAAAGATTAACGCATGTTCACTCCTCAGACTTTCAGTATGCATGTCATCGCAGCAGGAAAGCCTGGAAAGTATCTGTAGGCAAAGGGTCTGAGAAACTGAGTGCCCAGCTTATCTGCAGAGGGGTAGAAGGTACCACAGCTTACTTGGTGCCATCCAGCCTCACAGAAAGCAGCTTGGACAGGGAATCTCCTTTATGTGTGCTCAATACAGCATGAACACGTCTGAGTGACTGGATGAATGCTTTGATCAAAACAGAAATGCTGCTGATTTCCAGGCAATTACAATGTTGCAGAAGTGTGGAGAGGGAAGAAAAGCCATAAAAGGAAAAGGATTCCCATCACCCTGCAGAACATGGAGGCAACGCCGAAGCTCAGGATAAGAAATGATAGAATCGTAGAATGATTTAGGCTGGGAAAGACCTCTGAGATCATCCAGTCCAACTATTAACTTAGCACTGCCAAGTCTACCACTAAACCATGTCCCTAAGCACCACATCTACATGTCTTTTAAACACCTCCAGGGATGGTGACTCAACCACTTCCCTGGGCAGCCTGTTCCAATGCTTCACAATCCTTTCAGTGAAGAAATTTTTCCCTATATCCAACCTAAACCTCCCCTGGTGCAACTTGAGGCCATTTCCTCTTGTCTTATTGCTTGTTGCTTGGGATGAGAGACTTATCCCCACCTCACTACAGCCTCCTTTGAGGTAGTTGTATACAGTGATAGGGTCTCCCCTGAGCCTCCTCTTCTCCAGGCTAAACAACCCCAGCTCCCTCAGCCGCTCCTCACAAGACTTGTTCTCCAGACCCCTCACCAGCTTCATTGCCCTTCTTTGGACACGCTCCAGCACCTCCATGTCCTGTTTTGTAGTGAGGGGCCCAAAACTGAACACAGTACTTGAGGTGCGGCCTCACCAGAGCTGAGTACAGGGGGGACAATCACTTCCCTAGTCCTGCTGGCCACGCTATTGCTGATACAAGCCAGGATGCTGTTGGCCTTCTTGGCCACCTGAGCACAGTGCTGGCTCATATTCAGCCGGCTATCGACCGGTACCCCCAGGTCCCTTTCTGCCGGGCAGCTTTCCATCCACTCTTCTCCCAGCCTGTGGCATTGCATGGGGTTGTTGTGCCCCAAGTGCATGGTTTACTCTGTATTTGAGTTGTTAAAATATGGTTAGAAGGGAAGAGGTCTGCATGGAAGAAAGAGACTTACGAATGAGCTGTCTGAATAGAGATGATGTTTGAAGTGGACAATGTTGCCTGCGGCAAGTTTTGAGGGATGAAAAGGCAGACCTGGAGTGTTACTGACATCCCCTGCTGCAGAGCTTACTGGAGTCAGTGTGGATACTGCTGCCAAGTGAGGGAGCCTTGAGCTGAGCCTCTCCTCAGCAGGGAGCTATGGAAGCAAAAGAATCACTCCACAGAGTGTTTTGGTGGCTGGGAACCGTCCCGCCCTCTCAAAAGCAGCAGCAAATTAAATGTGGTTGTAAGTAAAGGAGAGGCAACAAGGCATGGTTATGAAGCGTTTCCAAGCTGAAGTTAGGTATGAATTCTTCTTAAAAATGGTTTAAAGATGAAAATATTGGTTTCAGAATAAAGATTTTTTTTTCTGCAAATTTCTGTTTTTCCAACACTCTCTAAGAAAATAAAATGTGAAAACCACAAAAAAATGTTTTGCTTTCTGTCTGGTTTTCCCAAGCTGCGATGTTTGTTAGCATGACATTAGCAGTCTAGGTCCATAACCCTGCCGTTCCCTCACATTATCCAGGGAAGCTCGCACTTCCTCCTGAATTTATGCTGCCCATAGATACCTGCAGTGCATCATGGCACATGCACTCCGGTTGGAGCCCAGTGCTTATAGAAGGATGACATACAGTAACGTAGTTACATTCAGTGTGGAAACAAACTGAACACAGATTCAAATACTTCAGCATCTCCAAAACTTTTTGTTGTTCCAAGAAGCTGACAGGCCAGGGGATTGTGTGTGAGAAGTCAACACACCTGCAAACCTGTATCTGGGTTAAACTGAGAGGCCTTGGGAGGTGAGGGTAACAAGCGCGCTGCTCCTCCAGGGACAAGGAGAGCAAAGGCAGACCAGCCAGCAAGGTGACCCTTACTGCCACTCCTGAGGAAAAGAGCTGCATTGGTACAGGGGGAAGGGGCAGGGGAAGCAGGCTGGGTTAGGGGGCAGCACCGATCGTTCAGCACGCAGAGGGGCGGAGGGAGCGCGCCCAGCCTGTTGTACGCTGCTGGAGGGGCTGCTGCCTCTGGGGAAGGCTGAAGGGGACGAGTTCGCACCGGGCTACCAAGAGCCATTGATGAGGCATCCGGATGGAGAGGCCAGAGGGACCAGCTGAGGTACCGCTCAGTGGCAGAGAAGCCAGCTGGGGGTGGACAGAAAAGTTTGTGAATCACAGCCGCAAGGGAAGGTACCTCATTGAATCTAACGTGAACCGGGTGTCAATATGCCAGGCTCAAATAGCAAGCACAAACTGACAGGCTTTCACTCTTCCTTTGCCTTCCTTGTGTGGAAGAAGAGGTTGAATTAGCCCCTCTGTGTGTGCTTTTACTCTCTAAGAGCACACTGACTGAGAGTCCTTCTGTCACGTCATCATGGCACTGTCCTAACCCTGCATGTCAGTCCCCTGTGCTCTAGACTCCGCTTGCCCCCTTGCACCCAATTTCTTTTCATCCCTCTCCCCTTCACCTTGCATCTGCCCATGATCAAAACACTATGATTTCCACAAAGCCTACTGTCATGGTTTTGGCTGGGATAGAGTTAAATTCTCTTCATAGAGGTTCACACAACGCTGTGTTTTGGATTTTTTGATGAAGATAATGGTGATGTTTTCAGTTGCTGCAGAGCAGTGTTTGTACAGAGCCAAGGACTTTCCAGCTCCTCGTATTGCCCTGCCAGCGAGGAGGCTGGGGGTGCACAAGAAGCTGGGAGGGGACAGGACCAGCACAGCTGACCCAAACTGACCAGAGGGATGTCCCATACCATATGACGTCATGCTGAACAATAAAACTGGGGGGGCTGGCCGGGGAAAACGGGGGGCCACTGCTTGGGAACAGGCTGGGCATCGGTCAGCAGGTGGTGAGCAATTGCATCTTGCATTGCATTGTGTACACTTGCTTTGTATATTCTTCTACTATTATCATTATTATTATTACTATTATTATTATCCCTTTCTTTTCTGTCCTATTAAACTGTCTTTATCTCAACCCACAAGCTTTTTTTCCCCTTTTTCATAATTCTCTCCCCCATCCCACTGGTTTGGGGGGTGGGGGGAGAGTGAGCGAATGGCTGTGTGGTGCTTAGCTGCCTGCCGGGTTAAACCACAACACCTGCCCCTCCCAACTTGCTCCTCTTTTCCCAACCTGTTTCCCTTTGTTGTTGCACTCTTCATTTATGCATTTTCTTCTCTACTTTCAATTCTTTCTCCTCTCTTCTCTATCTACCCATCTTCATGCATCTTTTCCTCTTGTGGAGAAACAACCGGGGGGAGCAAAAGGTGATGAGGTGATGTGAAAGACAGGGGAGAGAGAGGCAGGTGGTAAAATTTCTCCCTCTTCTCTTGTTCCTTTTTGTTCCTGTTACTTGATCTTATTCTCTTTTTCCTCCTTTTACGCCTGCTACAACCTTTGTCTTTCTAGTCATCCCTTCTTTTTCTCTGTACCCCGATATCTGGCATCGCTCTGTCTCTCCCTCTGCACTCCCTCTCTCTTCCTCCATTAATGCTTTGTCCTCTGAAGCCTGCTTCACCTGCCATAGCTTAGTGTCTCACTAGTGAAACACAGCACAAAGCACAAACATACCTCTGCTTCCACAGATGCCTAAGCAGCATCTCTCCTGTTCACACCGACTTATATGTACAAAGACACTCTCATTCTCAGACAGCTCGGAATATACATACTACATTGCCCTCTCTCCTGTATGTGCATACAAGTACAGAGACAGTCACCTCCACTCTTACGAAATCTAGCATATCTTCTCCATGAACACTTGACATGGAAATCCAGCTGGGGACACTACCCTGCCAAACTCCAAGTTCCTCAGAGACCCAGTATAATTTCCTGCAGTTGCACAGAGGCATGACTAACAGCAGCACTTCTCCATTCCTTTTTAAATTCTTCTTCTGTGGAGGGACAGCCATAGAGAAGCTGAGAAACAGCTCCTGCCAGGGTGCTGAAGAACAAAGCATTACAATGCTGCTTGCTCTGACATTTCCCATGCTGTACCTGCCTCGTCTGTGCAGATTACAATGTCATCAGGGCAGGAGGTTGCTATTAATCTGTGTTGGTATAGTGCTGAGTGCAGCTAGGATCCCCTGGTTTGTTTGACTCCTGGCTATCACTACAATAAACTAATGCTAATAGAGCATTTTTGAAAAAAATATTAGGAATCCAGTTTTCATTGCCTTGCTGCCAGACATCTAACTATCACAGATGCACTTCCAGGTCATTACCCTTCGTTTAAGTGCTAGGACAGTCCAGCTTGTCAAGTGCCACACTTTGAGCAGTGCCTTCACGCAGCTGGTTCCACTCCTGCACTCTGTGCAGCAAAGCCATGTGTAAGCCCAGGGTTGTGGCCTCTGTCCTCCTCTGGGACCTCATATGCCAACAGTGTTTGCTGTCTGATCCATTAGGCACTGACCAGTAGCTTCTACTGTGCAAGAGATGTGGAGCGTGAATGAGGATGGAACTCAGGGGGCTACTGTGTAGAGATGCGGTGCCCCATGTTTTGAGTTCATTTATATTGAGGCCTTTTTTGTTAGGCAGATTTTAAATGACGTGTGGGAAGAGGCCATGCAGCTTGCATTGAGCAGGGCTTTTCCAGATATTGAGCACAGAATTTCTTCACTTCAGTAGTTCGCTCTGCGATATAGTCCTTTCTTCCTTCTTCTTTTGTTTTAAAGGGATTGAACCATGATATCTGTCAGACTCCCTCTGCTTTCCCATCTATAAAATCTGATAGCCAGGCAGTCATTACACACTGAACAGGAGAGTACATTAAGGGAGATGCCCGCTCCCATGATGCTGCCCGCTGAGATGCTGCAGTACCGAAGTGCAACACAAAGATCCATCTTTTCAAAGTTAAAGCATTACTGATGGCAACATCCTCAAAGCACCTTCCACTGTACGCATGGAGTCAAACAGAATCACTGTTTTTATCTTCAGTGACCTTCAACTTAGACCAATCCTTCTTGTAATTTGATGGAGGTTTATTATAACCTCATCCATTTCAAGGAAACTAAAACCCAAACTAACCATCTCTGCTTGGCTTTTCTAGTATTCTTATTAAAGGAAAAAATCCTGGGAATGTGTTTCAACATGCAAAATATGTATTTCCACTCTTCACTAATAGTTACCTTTCTTTTGTGCAAACTTACATTTACATTAGAGGCAGTGGTGGTTTGGATGTTTCTGTATCTTCTTTTGACCTCTTTGTCATAGCTCCTTAATCCTAAAATGGAAATCAAGACATATTTTGAAGCAACTCTGAAGGTATATAACAAAGATAAACAAGTAGAAAATAATTTATTTATGCATTTTGTTGTGATAACATTGATAATGTAAGGACTATACAAGCTTGAGCAGGATCTCTTAGAAGCCACCTAATTCTATGTTGACATTTGCAGTGTCTCCAGGGATGTTAGTATAGCCATCATCTAACTCCTAAGACATTTAGCATCTCCTAAGTAGGGGCAAAAAACAAGCAGAAGTGTAAATGGAATCACTGAAAGGGATGCTGTGGCATCATAGCAATGTTGTTAGGGAAAATAAACCAGCAGCGAGTACGATGCCTGCAACGGGTAGGTGTTCTGGAATGAAAGGTACAAGGTCAGATTGGGCAGGAGAGCGAAGGAAATATGACTGCAGTAAAGAATACCTGAAGGTTTGAACTTTCCTAACCTAAAAGGGATGAAGGGAAAGAGAAAATATTAGAGCGTTAGGCACCACAGAGAATGTTAATTGGAAATGTGGCGGAGTATGATGGCCCTATAAAAAAATCGTTGTGGGACAACACGATTTTGTCTCTGTATAGGCATCAAGCCACACTTCCTCCTCATCCATATTTCTTTCTTGGAAGAATGAACTGAATATTAAGCTGTTCAAAATGACAGTGCAGATGTCCAGTTTTAGCCCTTATGAATTCATTAAATACTATACCATTGCACGGAGCAAGTAGCTCAAGCACAATGTGCGTGGAGCCACTCAGAGCAAGCACACCAAACAGTGCCCTTGCTGGTCTGACGAGTCATGAATACACTCATCTGCTGGCTGAATAACTTCTCTGTGGCCATATTCTAGTGGACTGAGAAAAAAACAAGTGTTTTTGCAAATTCATGGGTGTGTTCCAAAGGAAATGCTAAAATCTGNAAATATTAATAACTGAAAAATGATCACAAATATCACAAGGCAAATGGGCTGGTCAGTGAACAGGAGGACTAACAAAACAAATTTTTTTTTTTTCGCACTTGTGTCTTTTGTCTCTAAACCTCCCACACCCCAACAGCTTTAACCATTCCTCCTGCACCCTTTAAGATTTCTCAGGGGTACAAAGGAGCACGTGTAGAAGCCAGGCAGGAGCTATGAGTATGCTGATTAGTGGGCTAAAGTATATGCGCTGACTGGCCATCTGGCTACTTCGAAATGAGATATACAAACATGATATGTCTGCGCCTACATTGGAGTGGGGAAAGTGGAAATCTCATTTCAATTCTTCCCTTTATGCAGCTTTTGATTTGTACCAAATTTCCAGAAACTTTATTATCTTTAAAATTCACTGTAAATTGGGCTTTGGAGGGGTCAGTAAGTAGACAGAAAAAAATGTGTGACAACATAAATATGGTTCGAATAAGAAGCTGGGATGAATAAAGAAATTTTTCTAGCCTTATTTTAACCATTAACAACATACATAGCAAATAACACCTTCGGAAAGTAAGTAAAATACAGTATGTCTCCCCCTGCTTTTTTTGCCAGAATCTGCAGCAGGAAGAAGATCAAACATGGACAAGCAGAACAGAGAGACGTGCAGGATAAATCTTCTCAACACAAACATACCTCCTGGAAACCTTCTGCTTACCACGTACAGCAGCAAGAACAAATGCTTGACTACATGGCAATAAACTTTATATCCACTCATGACTCATTAAACTCATTTCACCTGGGATAGAAACCTCAGAAATGCACCACATCTAGACCAGGCTTCTTGTCATTCCTCAGCAACTAATTTTCTGCCAGAGGACGGAAGATGAAGAGAAGCTAACTGAGGGAGAAGCTTTTGTCAGTTCTGACACCTGAGTAACATCTTGTATCTTCCTGATGTTGGAAGAAAGCCCTAACAATGCACAGGGTACTCTGAAAGTCTGACTCACAGCTTGCACCTCAGTCGATACCAAAAGAAAGAAGTCACTTGAGAGAATGTGTAAATGCATGAGGTGAAAATTCCTCACGAGGGCAGCGGAGGGGCAGGCGCTGATCTCTTCTGTCTGGTGACAGGGACAGGACCCGCGGGAACGGCATGGAGCTGTGACAGGGGAGGGGCAGGCTGGGTGCTAGGAAAAGGTTCTTCACCGAGATGGTGGTCGGGCACTGGAACGGGTTCCCCAGGGCAGTGGTCAAGGCACCGAGCCTGCCAGAGTTCAAGAAGCATTTGGACAACTCTCTCTACATAGGGTCTGATTTTTGGGTGGTCCTGTGCAGAGCTGGAAGTTGGACTTGATCCTCGTGCGTCCCTTCCAATTCAGGGTAATCTATGGTTCTGTGATTGTATGAAAATCTGCGTCAGCAGGAATTCTGCCATTCAGTTCTCTGATTTCATTGGTAATAAAACCTAGCCAACCCCCCTTTAAAAATCTCTGTGGCACCTCCACCTGAGATCTGAAACACTCTCACAGGCGCTGAAAATGTTGAAGTACACAGCTTCTCCACTAAGGCCATAAACTTTGTTTGAAAGCTGTCAGGACTTCAGTCCTTACTCCTTAATCTGGGACAGTGAAATCATTTCCAAATGTTTCTCTTCAGAATTCTTCATGTCTAGTTCCCACCTTCCCCCAGGACATTATATTATTTCCATGGACACTGCAAAGGTGTTTGCACATGCAAAATTGAACTCTTGAAGACTGAGAAGGATATCCTTCTGGAAGCAGGAGAGGTGCTGCAATATTTTGTGTGGGCTTAATATATTTAAGACATGTCTTCCAAAGTTTCTGTGGAATTCGCCATATTCAGTTCAAAGGAATGGAAAACAACCAAGAAAAAATGTAAAAAATTGATAAACTCCAGTCTTTCATCTTTGTTAAAACAACCCAAGTAACTGGGAGGGTTAAGTAAACCTGTTCATTTCAGTGTCTGTGCCTCATTCTTAGTGCCCTGTGGCTCTTACAGAAAATACCTTGTTTAGGATTATCTGTGCTGGTTTTTGTGAGTAGATTCGATTCCTTTTGCTTAGTAACAATTAATGGTGTGTATATATATNTGCTCCTAAAGACCATATCCTCACTCCAGAATAACAAATGTATCAACAAAAATGTTTTAGTTTGAGAGAATCTGATACTTCTCTTTCGACCCATTTTCCCAACCTCTCACCAAAACCTAGTTTCTTAAAGCTAGTGGGCAGTAAAGATGCAGTCCTGCAACTGCAGAGGTAGCAAAGACTTCTGTGTCAAAATGACCAACTTTGTATGAAATTTGTGCAAACATACTGAGAGACAGCCCATCTTCAAAGGAGTCGATATTTAAGCCGGCATAGGAGGAAAGGCATGGAGGAAAAAAGTCTCCATGGTGACATTAACATCTGGAACAGCCAAAGCACTGAACAGTGAAGGGAGTCAACAAATATCAAACAGTAATCCACAAAGGGATATTTTCTTCACAAGAAGACATATTCACAATCATAATTTCACTTGAAACTAAGCACTCTATTTCTGTTTTGTATCAGATTTCACTGGAAGCTAATCACCAGGAGCCCCTCTGCCATAAAGCAAAGACATAGAATCTTGAGAAATTTTGGAGTAAAATGAATGACATAAAGAAGTAAGAATTTATTCTGACACACCTCAATAGTCCTGATAAAATTCCATGTGGACATAAGAAACTGGGTAGATGTTCTTCTTTTGAGTCCATGCAAGCCTATCAAAAGTATGCAGATTCAGAGCAACACTAAGGTCAGCCCCTTGGCATGCAATGACGCACTTTAAATGTGATTGGATTTCCCACCAGCTGAACACTTTGGTCAGAATCCTTCTCAAGGGACGTTTGTCTCCTCCAGAGAAAACTGGTGCAAGTCTCCGGTGACTTTCCTCCTGTTTGAAAGAGAAAATATTTATCTCAGTCCTGAAACTGCATCTGCACTGAGTTAGTGCCACGGAGCTTGTACTCAGACTGCGTCAACACGCTTTAGCACTGTTGTTTTGAATAGCCCAGAGCTATTTTTTCTTTGCCATTTCTATGGGGTTTTTTTGTTTGTTTGTTTTATTGTGGTTGTTTTTTTTTTTTTTTTCCCCAGAAAATCATTAATATTTTCACAAGATACATTAATTTGCATTTTGGTAAAACAAACAAACAAACAAAAAACCAAAACACCTCAACATGAGGAAACAAAATATTCAGCCAAACCTAGACTCCCTGACAGGGCTCTGGGTAAGGAGGCATATTCTATGACTGCGGTGACTTATCTCAGACTAGCAAGCAGCCTAATGATATCTCCCACGAAATCTCATCATGACACATCTCCTGTGTGAAATATTTCAATTTTAGGTTGATTTTTATGAAGGGCAGGGAGAGGACTTTATTTACGCTTAGAAAATGGCACCATCCTTCTGCAAACAGAACCACTTAACCAAAAACCCAGACTTCAGCTGAAATTATTTTTAACCCATTTCAGTCATTATTTAATTGCTGGCTCTCAAACAAAGTGCACTGAGAAAGACAGCTGTGGAACTGATGAATATTAAATTAATCACCATCTGCAGAGGGGCAAAGAACAAAGACACCACAATGTAAGTGACCAGAGCTCCAGTGATCCTGAAACACTTTGTGACTTTGGGACGTCTGTGTTATGATTTTTTAACCTTTCGGGGCTGTCTTAAGTTTGCTTCTGGAGGGAAAGCACTTCAAATCTGCCAACAGATACCAGCTGCCCATTCCTATTTAAGTGTACGACAAGTGAAGACCTGAATCTTCTGGTAAAGAAGAAAATCAAAATCTATCTTCTGTTATGTGAAAAGCAATCCTACTAAGAAAACAGCAGCTCTGCAAAAAAAAAAAAAAAAAAGCACAGATTGGTGCATTCAGGTGAAAAAGTGGCAGGATCTTGCTTTTGGTAGGTTGGTGGACTTGTCCATCGCCTTTATGGACACCTTTGTATTTGTAAGGGAGGCATGAAGGCCATCAGTGAAGTTGACTTACTTTCTTCTTTATGTAGCAATGCTTTATTTTTGTTAAATGACTGTCTGACAGCTACAGAGATCTGTACACTTCATTTATTGCATGGTTTTGTGAACCTTATGAGTTCAGACGTTTCTAGGACAGGCAGACCCATCAATACCTCTGGTGCCTGTGGCCAAGAAGTGTAAGAAGAAAGCCTGATGTCATTATGGTCAAAAACTATCTTCTCTGTTGTGTTTTGAGGGAGCATTTGGAAAGAAAAAATGGAGAATAACAGAAACCTTAAAATAAGCATTGTGATTGAGAGAGAAAGTGAAAAAAATAATTACAATACATCTTCTGTTTTAGTAACACAAGTATTGCCACTGATTATTAACTGAGCAAGTTAGTATCTGAAGGGGACAGGCTCTCAGTTTTGTGCATATGCTTGGGATTTGACAGGAGTGTTTGGTGATCACTTGCCATGCCAAAGCCTTTGCAATGTGGTATTAGGTTTAAGCAGAACTGAGAAATTACTACATTTGTTTCAGGCAAAAGTAGGTAGATTCCGTAGTAGGGGATTAAATCCATCCAACTCCAGCTATCCAGAAATGAGGTGTCTAGTTCAAAGCTTTCTCCGTCATCAGTGGAGGAAGATGGGCTGCTCTCTAAGCCAGCTCTCGAAGTCTACTGTCTGGGTGGCTTAAGTAAGGCCAGACAGATCCCACCTTTTTCCTTCCCTTGTTTCATTTGGGAATGAACAACAGGGGAACAATGCTTTGCCTCTTGATCCTCTTAAACTCTGGCACAGACTCTGTTTGCTGTATGCTTGTACCACCAGACACCCCCTAAGATTTGCAATGTAGGCAGTAACAAGGAAGATATTCAAACTGATAATGATAAAGGCAGACTTACAAAAATGATAGGAAGAATTTTACTTTCTTCAAGGAGAAAACGGTGGGTGATAGAAACGAGGAAAAACTTAACAATTACTCTGCAGGCCTCTAGAGGATTTGCAGCAGGTCATATGCTAGCTTCCTGTACCACATGCTTTAAAGCATTGTAACTATAACATTGTTCCTATATTCTATCTGAGCTCATGGCTTATCTACATTAATAACGAACAAAGAAAAAATTGATAGTTGTAAATAGAAGTGGGCTCAAGAGTGCCGTATTTGCTTTCAGGCAGAGCATTTGGTAGCACATTATTAAGAGCATCTTAAATTCGCCCACATTAACTGTACAGGGAAGAATGTGAACATGCAGTCACACTCAAGGCTGAAGCATGTGTTGAGCTGGAATATGCAGAGCAGGCCAGAGAGAGTTTAACTGTTGTTCATACATGCTACCAAGGATGCAGCAGTTTTGAAGCAAAAGTCGTGAAGAAGGTAAATATAAATTGCCAGGACACCCCCTTGGCTTCAGGGGTGAAAAATCAGCAGTGAATTTCTAGGGCCACAAATACAAAGATTAAGAGAAAACATGATGAACAGCAAGAAGTGATATAAAGTGGCAACGGTGATCCACTGAGCATCACAGGAAGTTGGTGCCACGTCAAAAGTCAGCAGTAAGGCAAGTCTCAGTGCCTGTCTAAGATATTTACATTGCCAACGAGCTGCAATTTGACAGGGAAGAGCAAATGGGGAAATTCCTTCAGCAGACCTATGGGAAGCCAGCAGCAATGACAGCTAACATCTGCTGGAACTAAAATGATACTGACCCAGCCAACAGGACTCCCTAGCCTACCACTGGCTAGAAGCCTTGCAAGGTCAAAGTTTGAAAGAGGGCACCAATGGAAAGACAAGACATATTTTTTGCAAAGACCATTTATCTCTTACTTATATGGCAAGAAGAAATTTTTCAAGTATCCAAATTTGTGGTTTTCAATGTAACTTCTCTTAAAAACAAAATCGTTAATTTTGGAAGGGTACAGCAGCTTCACAGAAAAGGACCTGGGGGTCCTGCTGGACACCAAGTTGAACATGAGTCAGCAAGGTACCCTTGCCATGAAGAAGGCTAATGGCATCCTGGGCTCCATTAGGCAAAGTGTAGCCTGCAGGTTGAGGGAGCTGGTCCTTCCACTCTCCTCAGCATGTGCGAGGCCACACCTGGAGTATTGTGTTCAGCTCTGGACTCCCCAGTACAAGAGAGACATGGAAGACATGGAGCTCCTGGAGAGAGTCTAGAGAAGGGCCACCGGGGTGGGGAAGGGAATGGAGCACCTCTCCTATGAAGACAAGCTGAGAGAGCTGGAACTGTTCAGCCTGGAGAAGGGAAGGCTCAGAGGGGATCTCATCAATGTGTATAAATATCTGAAGGGAGGGTGCAAAGAGGACACAGCCAGGCTGTTTTCAGTGGTGCCTAGTGACAGGACAGGAGGCTATGGGCACAAACTGGAACACACAGGAGGTTCCCTCTGAACATCTGGAAGCACTTCTGTAATGAGCACTGGCACATGTTGCCCAGAGGTGTCGTGGAGTCTTCCTCCTTGTAGATCTTCAGAAGCCATCTGATCACAGTTCTGGGCAACCTGCTCTGGGTCACCATGCTTGAGCAGGGGGTTGGACCAAATGATCTCCAGAGGTCTCTTCCAACCTAAATTATACTGTGAATCTATGAATAAATAAGTAAATAAAAGCCAATATGATACACATCTCTTGAGTTTACTGCCTCGATAGCATGTATCACAAAATATTGTGCTGTCCCATAAAAAGCTATCAAAGATTACTCAAGTCTACTTTCTTTCTATAGTTTGTTTAATCCTTCCCCCTTCAATCCAAAAATTCCAATGACGCTGAAGAAATTCTCATCAGTATGGATGAAATTTTTGAAATAGGAGCCAGAGAAGAGGATACGGGTTGGAAAGCAGTGCTGCTCCTCTGCATCCCCTTCTGCCCCTGTAGATATCATCCTTTCTCTCCCATTTGGTTAGACAGAAGCTGTGAGGAGTAATATGGAAATATGGGAGCAGGAAACATGCCCCACTTGAAGCCACCAGAATGCCATCACTCCAAGGAGACCTGCTTGCAGACAGTGACCTTTGAATGACAGGAAATTGATAATTGACTTGACTGATAAGGGGAATATGTATCTGTGTGTTCACGTGCAAGCATATGCATTTTTACTGATCATGGTGATAGGTTGGAAAGGCCCAAAGAGTGTAAACCATATACGATCTGAACCTCTGATGATCCAGTCCTGTGCAGATTAGGCAGCATCTCAGAGTGTAAAGGTACACAAGCACATGCCCATAAGATCCCAAATGAGTGTGCCACACTTGTGTCTGTTAAGCAGCTAAAGCTGCTCTGAACTTGAGAGGAACACAGTTGTGCTTCAGTACAAGGAGTTTACCGGCTCATTCTCAGTAAGTGGTAAAACTGCTAAGTCTAAATTGGGCAAAAGAATTCACCAGGTCTATTCAGGAAGTATCTGCTAACTCCTGAAGCTGGATGATCCTGCATTCTGTTTTAATATATTGTCTGAATTTCAAAATTTGCCTGTTTTAACATGTATTGCTTTGAGAGTTCCGTTCCTTGAAAATAAGTACTTGGTTAACTTGAGCACATCCGTTCCAGCACTGTACAAATGGGAAAACCTTGCCTGGGAAGTTTACCCATGAACCACCTGATCACAAGTATAACCTACACCTTCACCATGGGACTGGTAACCTGTGGGCAAGGGCAGCCACAACAGTTCAAGCAACAGAACAGCATGGTACACAAGTCCATCTTGCGTTGGCCTGGATACCGCTACGTACACACACTTTTCAGGACGTGTTTCTCTCGTTCAGGACCAGGCTAAGGATAAGTATAAGTCTGAGGTGCAAATCACAAGCTTTTTTTTTCCACGTGAGTGCACTCTGAGCTTTATCAGGCTCCTCCTGCCAAAACAAAAAGACTCTAGAGAGCCCTGTATAAAATGGTGGGGCAGCTGGCAAGGGGCTGGTGCCCTGGAACTGATCATTGCTCTTTAGGAGAAGGAGGATGGGCTTCCTTGGGAAGCTGTATGAAATGCTGGCCAGAGCATGCGTACCGCACACTATCATTTGGAATGGCAATGAAATGGAAAAGTTACTGCAAACTGTCATCATTAATTTATGGCCTGATTTGGAAATGGCTGCTGTACAACTCTGACCACAGGTAAATTTGTCAAGATACAAGGTCTATTATGAACCTGAGCCAAGATATGCCTGAGAATTATGTCCAAGCACTAAAGAGACCTTTGGAGAACACGGAGAAGGGGCACAGCAATTTCACTAATGGCTAGAGGTTGTTCTGCATAACATCCTGGGAGGGGCTGAGAGCACAGACTTGTTTCTGCTTTGAAGGTAGTGTGTCTGCTGGTCTACCTAATGGCTGAAATTGGTGACGTCTTCTGTCCTCTCCTGCTCTTGCCCCACCAGATGATGCCCAGACACTCACAGACGACAAAAAGGCAGTCTCTCTAATACCCTTTAATGGTGTACAGGGAAGTACAGGTGTTTGTCATCCACTACTCCATTTCAGAGGAGAAGCGATGGTTAGTGCTGCTACTTGCAGGGGAAAGCTAGTGAGCTCATGACATGAAAATATGGCAAGTCCTGCACTGCTGAGATATCTCTAAAGCACAAGTCTTCCTCTAACACTCTAGTATGAAGCCTTGCAAAACAAAGTAAAACAAATTAATAAATCATTAGGTAAATTATTTCCAGTGGCTCTTCTGAACTTTACTCCTGTAGTTTCTAAGTATGACTTAAGGGCCTGTTACTCAGCTTTGTTCTCCAGTTCATGATTAAAATAGAAGGGCTGCGAAGCTGCAGGGAAGATACTGATGGACAGCTCTGCAAATTGTTCCAGCTGAACCATGAAACTGTCAAAACAATGATACATGTTAGTTGTGATGGCCTTATGCCTCCCAGAAATAAAGTCGATCCCTAATGGAAGACTTTGGTAAGGAATTAAATATTAATTAGGGCTTATACAAGACGGATATAAAAAGAATTAGAGATAAACTATAGGTTTGCTTTGGTAACAGTAGAATGAAAGCCAGAGCATTTATTTCTGAACTTTGGTTTCATGACTGATTACAAGCAATACAGGCCTACAGCTGAGAAAGTCATACAGTGGAAGAAAACTTCTTTATTCCTTGTTTTGAAAGGGGTAGTGGCACAATGTCTTCAGTTCCCTTTAGCTGGCTTCAGAAGCAGCGTGCTGGGAGAGTACTTATATTCTCAATTATTGAAATGGTTCTTAACTGGAGGAGTTTCTGATGGGTTGCCTCATGAGCTCATGTGATGGCCACATGAATTCTCATGTGTAAATTAAGGCTATACTTAGTGTCAAAGTGGCAAAGGGCTTTGTAATGGAGGTGTAGTTCTAATTGAGTACAGTTGGGTTGACTTGTTTAGACAAAATGAGCCAATGAAAGCTTTTCAAAGGACTCAGAGAGCAGCCATTCTGATTTTTTTCTGAAGGACTTTGTGTTTTGTTATTCTTATTGCCTTTGCCTCTCTGCAGCCCACGCAAAACGTCAGTTACAGTACATGTCCTGTGGAGCAAGTGAGAATGTGGAAATCCTGTGTCTTTCCATTTTTGAGGCTGGTTTCCAAATTCATCTTAATTAATACTTGGATGGGCGTGTAACTCAGACTTAAAGTTCAAACCATGAACCATCATCAATATTAATGCAACCAGCATCACAGATTTTCAAAACTTCCTGCCAGACCAAATGCAGACAATACTCATTCTAATTCACAAAATATCCTATCTGTTGGATTCTGTTTTACAAGCATTGTGACCCACTAAGAACAGATATATGAATAACAAAGATGGACTCTAGGGCCAGCTGCAAAGCAGAAGCTGACACAAATCTTGTAGCAACTGGAAGCCCACCATAGCTCAAGAAATCACTCTTGTCCATCTGTGTGACTGGACTCAACTTCAGTTTATTACCATTAAGTGCAACGCATCACTGTGAAAGGTCCAGTGGTTAAAGCTCTTCAAATGATAGTACACAGTACTACAATTGTTGGACCGTAGGATTTGAAAGTTTCCATTTTGGTCTTTAGCTATTCCCACTCACCAGAAGAAAGGTGCTGACAGAGGATGTAACAGAATCACCACCATTCCCTGTACAGACGCAGTGCATATAAGGTATAACAGAGTTTTGGACATATGTTTCCTTCCTACAGGTAGATCTGATAGCTTCTGATAGGCACAGGCCATACAGCTTCTGCTGCTGCTGCACTGTGACCAAAATTATTCTGTTCCCAAGCACAAGGTCTCCAATGCAGGCCAAGTCAACAAGGTTCTTCCTAGTCCCTACACAGGCATTTTTTTCCCTTCCATCCTGGAGGACACATTTTCCTCCCTGTTTTCAGAACATAGCCCCTGACAGCTGTGCTCCTCTGAAGCCACATGGTCCTCTACCTGCTTTGGATATCCAAATTTTTGCCCATCTAAAAGTGTGGGGGATGGAGAGAAAGAGTTGTGTTTTTCCCATTCTAACTTCAGGGTTACTCTGTGGGGCAATTACAAAGCGTTAGTGCATAAGTACAGAGTAAGCTTTGCTGAGCAGAGCAGAGAAGACAGTGAAGTAAAAAGAACAGGCGAGAGCACTGCTTCCAGCTGCATCTTTGTGACACCCAGCAGAGACAGTTTTGAAAAATACCATGTTGCCCAGAAGGTGTCCCAGGAAACAGTCATCTCTGATGTAGCAGGGAACCATCTACACACATTCACAAGCTGCCTGAAATGTGCTAGACCATCACAGATTTAGGGGAAAGCCTTGTAGCTGCTCCCAACCAAGGAGAGCAAGGGTACAAAACAGGAGCTGACACTGAATGTGTTGTCCTAAGGAAGCCCTGTAAATACACATTGCAACAAAAGGCAGATCTTTTACCTCTGCACCAGACATAAAGAAGTGTAGTAAACACTCTTCCAATGTTTCAGCTCCTTTTGTATGCTCTTGGCAGATAGCTGAGGAAATCAACTCCCCATCCCTTGTACACCGTGTGCACTGATGCCAGTTCTAGGAGCAATGATAGTAGGACAGACTGTCTGAGGTCTGAGGGATGAATCTGTTCTTTCCTCCATGCTCAGCCTCCCTCAAAGCAAGGGTGGTAACAAACTCTGCTTATAGGTAAATACATGTAAACGCTCATTTCACTGAAGGACCTAAAGGAGCTGGAAGAGAACTGACATGGGGTGTCATACAAATAAATGGTAATTTTTGCCCTGAGGAGCTGGTGCAGCCAAAGGAAACTGAGGTAAGGTGGCTTGTGAGAAGAATGCAAGGCAGTATATCATCCTCAGGTAGCCAACACAGTGCTGGTTCTTCTATACAGGATCACAGACATTACAGATATATGGAAGACGACTGCTGTGTAACATTAATGCCATCCTTTCTGGCGTCTGTACAACACTCTCCCTGCATTATAAATCTTGTCATGGGCAAAAGGGAACACAGACTATATGCAGAGCTCAGACTTTACTGTTAGTCAATTAAGATATTCACATACTAACTAAAATTACAGCAGATAGCTATTGATTGTTCAGTTACAGTAATACCAACATTCTGAAAATAAGGTCAAGACCGATATGCATTAAGTTCCCAGTATCTACCCCTTTTCTCTGACCTTATGCTTAGCTTGCCATTGTCCTTCTGAGTCCTAAGACTCAGCGGACACCTGAGTTTTTCCTAAGCAGAGGGTGGGTATCACGCTGAGTCCTTGGTATGCTGATTTCTTCACTAAGGGGAGGATACCGGTGGTTGTAGCATGGTTGCATGAGCCCCGCTAAGGGCTATTTCTGTATGTTTTCTTCAGTAAATCTGCTTTGTTTTCATTAGTTCCCAGATAAACTTCCGAGTTGGCCACAGGGTGGGTCTTGCCTCAGAACCAGTGGAGTAAACCCTGAACTTCACAACCAGTGGTAAAATCTGTCAGATTTATGTACCTCCTAAGTTATGTGCAAATGGAGCACAGGCTAGCATCAAGCCCAGCACCACAGCACTCCTGAGAAACAAGTATGTACCCTGGAACAGGAAGAACATTGCACCTTCACAGTAGTGCTCTCCAAATGCAAATCTTTCAATTCAAAACACAACATCCACCAGCTTCAGTTAACATAAGGCACTATGCAATGACTGTGTATTGATATACCTTTCCTCAGGGCCTGAGTGCACTAATAGGCCTAAATGGCCCTGACCAGCCTCCCAGAGGCCCTACCTACAAATCCTGCCCACGTATCCCGGTTTAGGCTGGGATAGAGTTAATTCTTTTCACAGTAGCTGGTATGGTGCTATGTTCTGGATTTATGATGAAAATATTGTTGATGACACACCAACGTTTTCATTGCTGCAGAGCAGTGCTTGAATGGAGTCAAGGATTTTTCTGCTGCCCCATCAGTGAGGAGGCTGGAGGTGCACAAAACTGGGAGGGGACACAGCCAGGACAGCTGACCCCAAATGATCAAAGGGATCAGAGAACCATAAAATGGTCTGGGTTGGAACAGACTTTAAAGATCACCTAGTTCCAACCCCCCTCCCACTAGACCAGGTTGCCCAAAGCCTCCAGGGATGAGGCATCCACAGCTTCTCTGGGCAACCTGTTACAGTGCCTCTCCACCCGTTTGGATGTCCCATACCATATGATGTTGTGCTTAGCAATAAAAAGGGGAAAGAAGGAGGGGGAGACATTTGGAGCTATGGTGTTTGTCTTCCCAAGTAACCGTTACATGTGATGGAGCCCTGCTTTCCTGGAAATGGCGGAACATCTGCCTGCTGATGGGAAGCAGTGAATGGATTCCTTGCTTTGCTTTGCTTGCACACAAAACTTTTGCTCAACCTATTAAACTGTCCTTATCTGAACCCACGAGTTCTTGCAATTTTACCTTTCTGATTGTCTCCTCCATCCACTGGGGTGCATTGAGAGAGCGGCTGTGTGGTGCGAGCTGCCTACCATGTTAAACCACAACACCATTGGCCAGGAGCACCATTTCAGGGCCAGAAGCCTGGGTCCTTCAATCCCCACCCCAGCTGTCTTGTAGAAGTGCTGGTCTCAAGCACAGCGATGCCAACATCTAGACATGGACCTTGCCGATCTGGGCCCTGACATATTGACTGATTTCCCACCTTGACCTCAAACCTTTCCTGCCACCATGAATTTGCCTGATGATTTGGACTCTAGGCTGACCACATCTACTACTTCAGGGTCTGCCCTGCTCCTCAATTCAGGGGTGGTGGACAGGCCTGGTGAGGTGCTTGCATACTAAAGGTATGTCTACACCTTAAGAGAAAGTGCAGCACTGAGGAAACTTCCAGGGTGAAATGCGGTAGATATGCAAGGAATCTGTTCCATGACAGTCCCCTTGGCAAGATAACCTGCAACCTTAGATGCTGGCAACACTGGGGGAGCCTGGTGTGCTGATTCTAAGAGAAATATCATGGAGGGTGGAGCGGTGTGGAAACACCGCTGCCAGGCTCTGTGATATCACCACAGGTGATGGGAACTTGATGGTACTATGAAAATGATAAACTGTAAATCCGTTACCCTGAGCCAACCCTGAGCCAGCAGTTATCCATTTTCTGTTGAAATCATGTCCTCTGGATGAACTTTGCTCACTATAATCTCATTATAATACCGAAACACACCTCCATCCCAAAGGCTACCCGCCTCCAAGGTGCGACCACTCCTCACTGAGCATGCGCTCTGAATTTCTCTGAGCCCATACCCTTAAAGGCAAAGCAAGAAGATTTTATACCAATCGTAACACAGGTAGGTATGACTAGAGTCACTCAAGCTCCACCTGAAAGCAAGAAAATAGTATAAAATGGCTCCAGAGAGGAAGAACGCTAGGGAAGAGACCATCGCAGACAAGTCGGGAGGACATCGCTGACTTCTGGGATCAGTCGACGGGCTGAACCTCTCTTCCCCCCTACAGGGACGCCTATCGGTTGTACCGAGTGCTTCCCTGGGAAACTTAGAAGTCTCTATAGAGAGGTTTCAAAAGTTAACTCATCTGCAGTTGTCTGTATTAGTCATATTCTTGGTATCTGCATGTGATTTGCAGACAGTGTTTATCACCGGCAATCCAAAAGAACCTGTACTCCCGGTGCTTCAGTAAGCTGCACCAGCCATTAGTCTAGTAGACTGAAGGCGTATCACGCTATTTGCACATCTTTAATCATGGTAGTTCAATACATTGAACGCGACCAGACTTATGGTGTCGAATTGGGCGTCACTCAGAATCTAAGCCCAGCTGCCCCAGCCCCTCTGATATCTGAGGACAAGCTGGAACGAGAGGGGGTTTATTTTCTGCCAAACTTCTTTACCCTATAATGCAATACCCTGGGAGAAGATGCCTGGGAGTGGTGTAGAGCAGGCCACTGGGTGTGACCAGCGTAGCCTGACATTTGGCCTGCAAATGCCTCCATGGACACCTTGGTCCAGTTGGCTACATTGGTGTTGAGAGAGCAAACCATTTCATCCCAGCCATCCTCCCTGCAGCATCCCTGCAGATGTTTTGAGAACAGAGGCATATCAGGTTTCATCACAGGGAACAGGTAAATCTTTTTGCTGCAGTTTCTTCCTACGGCAGGAGGTACCAGGGCAGCTGTGCTGAGCAGGAAAGATTTTCTGCTGTGAATTGCAGCTCTTCAGAAAATGAACCTTGAAAAATCTTGTTGGTTGCTTTCTCAGACACAGGAAGAGAAAGCTGGGGCTGATGACAAGATACCTCTAGTTCTCTGTCTCTCCTCTGGTAAGGGTTTTGTCCTATGTTTTGTCTCTCAGCTTATGGTCTGCTGTGTTTGATGTGCTAGAGGAGGATGGGAGGGAGCATCCCTTGGGGGAAGTTGTCCAAAACACGGGAGACAGACTCCTGGCGAAGAGTCTTTCCCTGAGCTCTGACAGGTATTTCTTTAAAATATCAACAGAGTTCTCCAGAGTGTTTACCCTTGCAAGTTCTCTGACAATGTCCTCAGCTATCCATTCCATGTTAGCAATCATGCTGCTGTTTGCATCCATGGTTCCGTGGTGTTTTGGTACTTTTTACAGCGTGTCTGATATTGTATCTGAAGAGGGCCAAGGTTTCCTGGCCGAAAGGAAGTAGTTTTGGTTTGACACCTTGTCTTCCAGAATCGACTTTGACTTTTGAGCCAAACTGAAATGAAACAGTTCTGCTTTGGAAGCCTCTGAGGGAAAGTCAGGATGGTCTCCAGGGTTCAAACCTTCCTTATGCCAACAGGGTTAGTCTGTAGTAGTCTGTAGTAGGAAACGATGGGATTCATAGGGTTTTTCCCTTGCACATTTTCACTGAAATTTGCTGGTAGGTCTCTGGTTGAGGGCTGAGCTGACAACCTTTTGGCTCCTCTGCAAGGGGTAGCTTCCATGCCCATTGCAGCTTTGGCAGCCATGTGCTGGCGGTGCTGATATGCATGCCCACACTGCAATGTGTACTCCACGCTTAGAGGAACCAAGGTGCAAGGTCACTGTTAACTCATCCACAAATCACAGTATGACGTTTGGTAGTCAGGTGTTCATCTCCTCCAGCCTATCCCTCTGGAGGGGAAGCCAGCAAGAGAGGCCAAGCTGATGAGGTCCTTTCTCCCATGCACTGTCCTTTCCAGGCGGCAAACTGCCTGCAGCCCCCAGTCAAGCCCAGGCAGCAGCACTCATCCTAAATATAGTTGCTGCCCTGGCCCTGTGTGCTGCTGGCGAAACAGTGCTCAATTCCATGCCCATTGGCCCCCAGGTTGTCAAGTCCCACTACCACTGCTTGTTTAACACCTTCCTCAGGTCCCCTTCAGAAAACAGAGAGTTTGGAGGAGACCAGTATTCTCCTGCAGAAGCCTCAACTGCGAGGCTGGCATTTTCTGTAAGGATGAAGGCAGTCTCTTAAACACGCTGCACAGAAACGTCACTAGAGATCAGCTTGGGCCTAGCTGCTCTTTTGAAGCATTAGAGTGCTGGAGCTGAGCCAAAGCATGAGCAGCTCCTAGGGAATTCAGGGAAATCCCCTTTGGCAGAGTCAAGTCACACTGCCACATCGCCATTCCTACCTGAACCTCAGGGATGTCAGAAGTGTTGGCCGCACCTGCGCACCTTGCAAGCTCACAGTAAGTCCCATGCTGACTGACGGCTCCAGGAAGCAGATGAAGCTGCAAACATGGGAATCCAAAATCCAGCACCTCTATTGCAATTCAACACCTCTGTTGGCAATCTGACAGCAGTACCCCATCCATCCAATTCAACAGAACTAATAAATACAGCATGAGAAGCTACCACAGTATTTTGGGACACGGAAAGGAGGACCGATTTTCCACATTCTTCTTCCAGTTCACAAAATCTGATGAGATTCCTGAATACAGTACAATAGGTAACAGAGATTGTAGGGAAGAGAGTCCCACATCCACGGCAGACCCAGTCCCGAGATATGTCATGAGAAATAAGCATTTAGAACTTTAATCTAGACTATTAAGCACATTTAAAGTTCTTTGCCACACTGAGATCATTGAATATGCTTAGACTGACAAAAATAGGTATGTTTTCAGTTACGCCAGTCTGTTCTTTTGGGGACGGCTGTTTGATCACTAGTACTACCACATAGTACCGCTCTTTGCTCTTTCCTAAAGGTCTGTTAACACACAGCACAAGGACGCAACACCACCGCAGGAGCCTGTTTCCCTCGCGCGGTACGCAAGGTCCAGCGCAACAGCAATAACCGCGTGACGTGCAACAGCTTGAGGGAAGCACCTCCCAGCGCCTCGCCACGCCAGAACAGAAAAAAAAGAGAACGTATGAGGCCTCAAACGGAGACTTTACCACACGAATGACCCGAGACCCGCTCGCTGAGGAGAACGCGCCAGACCCCGCGCCTCACAGGGAGCCCGGGGCGGGAGCCGCCGGGGGCGGGAGCCGCCGCCCCTCTCCCCGTAGGCGGGCGCCGGGCGTCGCGTCCGTGCTGCGTTTGTAGCGGGCGCCGGCGGCAGCGCCGTGCCCTCGGCTCCGCTCCGCTCCCCGTGCCGCCATGCGGCTGCTGCTCTGGCTGATCGTGCAGCTCGGCGCGGGCTCCGCGGCGTATGTGGTGTACGTGGATGTCCGGCGCGCCGAGCGGCCTCTGGAGCACTTCTGGAGGAGCACGGGCTTTTGGTAAGCGTGCCCAGTCCTGTCAGGGAAGGGGCTCCGGCCGGCGGTGGGCCGCGTACTGCAGGCGAGAAACAGCAGGGACGGGAGCCGCTTGCCTGTAGCCTGCCTGAAGCCGAGGATCCCCAGGATGTAACGGCGCTGCCTGTCCGGAGGAGTGAGGCTTTTCCGGGCCTGCTGCTGTGGGGTCAGAGGCCCGGCACCACGCTGACGGTTGCTGTTTGCCCTGGTGTGCGTTGGATGAGCGGAGCTGAGCGTGGGATGTGGCCGGTTCATGTAAACAGAACATCGTAAAATGGGGCTGGTCGACAGCCCCTCTCTGTCCTGCTTCTTTGTTTCCAGGCCCCTGAACACGTGCAGTCCTTCCTCCTCCCCCAGAACGGGGCATGCAATGATGTCCTGAACTTATTTCCCTTCCTCTTCAGTGTTTCCATTGTTACCCCTAAATAGGCCCGGATAAAGCTTCACTGCCTGTCAGTTCCAGGAGTTTGTTCGTCTTGCAAGCAATTTTCAATGTCCACTGTCATCTTGGTGTGGCCAGTGAGTCCAGCTGGCTAAGGTCAGGGGAACAGGCAGGAGTTGTGAATGAATCCCAGCTTCACCACTTCTTCTGCTGATAATGCTTTACCTTCAGAGAAAGGCCTGTCTTGCTCAGCTGAGTGGAGTTGAGTAGCCCTACAGGTATGTGAGAAGCAGGAAAGTTTCTAGCTGGCTCAAAAGCTAGAGATTATGTATTCCTCAGTGGTGGTGTTATCATAGTATAAACTGATGATGACCTCCTTCACTTAGGCATATAGTGGATTAAATAACAGTTACAGGATAAAGAGTCCTAACAGAGATGGAATCAGCAGCATGTGCTTAGGACAAAAAGGAATTTGCGCACTTTTTAATGTAATGCGTAAAGGAACTCAGAGAAAAAACTTGAAAAATTTTCCACTGTTTTTTTATGTTAGTGGAGAAACAGAACAGGACCTAAAATCACCTGGAGTGCATTAATCTAAATACATTCTGATGAAGGGAGAGATTTGGGCTTTCTGGATTTTTTTCTTTTTCCCTTTGTTTTTAATTTCTGCTTGCAAGGTTAGGAAACATTCATGAAAAACTGCCTTAAATAGTATATTTTTCTCATTTAAACTGCAGCCCAAGAAACACCCATGCTTTTAATTGCATTAAAGAAATTTTGTAAGACTGCAAGTGTGAGAAAGATGTTAGGGAGGATGCTGAGGAGCAGAAGCAGCAGGTCTGTGTGGTCAGCAGCTATTCAATTATAGTGTAAAAAGTGGCCCACACTGGTAGTTTTCAAGCTGTAAGATCCGAGCTCCCTTGAAAGAGGTCGCACTGTGACAGAACTAGTGTCCAGCTGTTAAACATTCTTACACTTTCAAATAAGGATGCAGGAGATGAGGTGGTAGATGGACAATGTCTTAACTAGGAGAAAAGCTGTGTCAAGTCCTTTTCCAGCTGGGGTCAGGCTTTTCCCCCCTGGGGCACTTATGGTTGTATAGTAGCAGGCTCATTCAGTGGGGTCATTGCTGGAGGTGGGATGAACATGTAGAGGGGCACAGAGCAGGAGAAGATGACTCTATGACTCTTCCCAGCATAGTTAAAGTCAGCACAGAGCTCCAAAGATCTACCATTATCTACTGCCAGTGACAATAGTTGAGTGGTTAAGTTTGGGAATCCTTCTTGCAGAGTATATGTTCAGTTTCAGCAGAAAAGAGTAATGAGTAAAGCTTTTTGCTGAAAAGGAGAAACTTGAACTCACATGGCCTGTTTGTTAGCATGGAAGCAGTAGTAAATTTGGATCTCTGTCTGATCCACCCATCAGAGTAGCCGAAGCATAAACTCTATTAGTTACTCACTTACACAGTTAATGTACTCTCTGGAAACAGTATATTAGAGCACAAGTTGTCTCCCCTTGCTATGTGAAGGTGTATAGAAGTATTTTACTAGACTTTGAGAACAATTTTTTTTTTTTTTTTCTTGTAATACAGACACTTTAACACTCAGAATTTCCACATTCCCAAGAGGCTTTATGAGAGTCTCAAAGGATGCCCAAACCCAATGAACTGGGTAGTGTTCTAAATTTCTGACTTGTGGAGGGTGGGGGATAAGATCTTTTTCCATCTTACAGCTATTTCTCTGTGGAGATAGAAGCAGCAGGAATTTGCCTCACTATTTCTTAATTTCAGTGGAATAGACGCCGAAGTCTTGCTAACATGATTATTGCTGTACAGCCCTGAGTAGGTTAAACAGCTTGCAGCATCAAATATAAAAACAAGCTCCAGTGCTCCCTTATGCTTAGAGGTGAGCTGAGCATTGCTGAAGGATGTAGAGGCTCTGAGAATCTTAATTCTGCTTCTAACAGGTGTAGCTTTCACAGCAGAGCAAGGTTTGATGTCAGTGCATGGACCTCAGCAGGAGGATCAGGCCCAAATTTGTTTTACCACAGTCCTGGGAAACCTGGCTCCTACTCCAGAGCCTAGAAGCCGACATGCTGTCCTTGTCATTGGTTACTCAGAGACAAAGTGATTGCCATTGTGTAGCTACTTTAGGCCACAACTGACTGAACTTTCTGCCTGAGGAACAATGACTGCTTGCAGTACTTTCCTTTGAGCGTGGCAATGAGATGCACCTGGGTTGTGTTCCCCTTTGCCACACCACAGGTGTAGCCCCATAGCCCTAGATAACCTGAATTTTGCTTTCACCTCTTGTTAAGACAGTGCTCCTCAAGGCAGGGAGGATCTTGCAGGTGGTACAGACATAGCACAGGGAGCTCCAGGTACTTATTGGAGCTGCTAGCTGACATTGTAATGTTACCTCTTTTTTGTTCCTCTTTTCCCAAAGCCCTCCTTTACCTCACAGCCGTGCTGATCTATTTGACCTGAGCAAAGATCAAGAGATGAACCTTGCATACATTTCTTCTGTTCCTCATGGCGGCATTGAACAAGTTCGAATTCACTGGTTACTGGAATTGATTGCTGTCAGGTAAGCAAACACTTCATGTCAAAAATCTAGAAAAATAGTTGCGAATCATTAAGTGCCAAATGAGTGCTCAGTTTGGTAGTTCTCATAGTTTAACTGCAAGTTGGGTATGCTTTTCCTTTCCTGGAAGTCAGATAACTGCCAGTGGAGGGGAATCAGTTTGAGAGTGTATGAGATGAAGAAGGAGAGAGCTTGCATTGAGAAAGAAAGGGCTAACTTGCCTGCGTTACACACTATGATCAGGTTAAGGAGCAGCTTGAGGCTTCTTTTCATCTAAAGAGTCCTATGGGTGTACTGTTCGGGCATTACCAAGACCATCTCAGGTAATATGTTGCAATCATTCCACATCTCCCCTCTTGCCGTTCCAAGCCCACAGTGCCTTGATATTTAGTTGTGCCATGACCTCCAGAGAGGGCTCAGGCTAGCAGAAGTGGGTCTCGTTGACCGTTACATGTTTTAAGGTTATAATGCAGTGTTTTTTAACTGAGTTCATCCTTTCTAAAATACTGCTTGGCACAGCCTTGAAAATAGGGCTCTGCAGGAGTCCCCGGTGCTTCTTTAAGCAAGGAAGAGTTCTGCTTTGCAATCAGGACATTTATGCCGAATATTATAGAGAGAACTCAGCCAGATTCCAGTCAGCAGTCATTCCAGCTGTTTCCAAGACACACCAGGATTATCACTGCCATTCGTTTAAGTCCAGCAGAGTCTGGTGTCAGTGCAGTAACATCTGCAGCTACTCAGCACTGAGATGAAGAACTGGGAGAAGCCAGGCTGTTGAGAGTTCAGTGTCAGTCTCCAGCCTGGCTGTCTGCATATGTACCTAGAGCTCCCTCTGGCTCTAAGTCTGGTTTTAATGTTTGGGTCACAGTGTTACACTCCCCTTCCAGGTAGATGTATCTTTTGGGGAAAGCTAGGAACAGGGCAGAGTAGGATGATAGGCATAAATTCAGTGAATTCCTTACCAAAGCACTTCAGGTGGCAGTGCTGTCCCAAACAAGACTTCCATTGAGAAGTGTGCTATTTGCTAACAGTTAGCCATTCTAAGAGCAGTGCTGAGGGACTAGAAAGGTGGCTTATTTTTCTGTCCTTTGGTTTGGGAGGCATGATATGGCAAAAAAGTCCCACAAAGATTAAAACTAGCCTGATTTATTGAGAGGTCCAAATGAAAGCTGCTACTATTTTGTTACTATTTCTAGCATCCTTCCACTTAACTTGGGAATTTCTTTTTATATCCTGAACCTATCTATGCACTGCATTAAGTGGCAGGTAATGACAACTAAAACATTGTGGCTTTAGTTCATACCAGTTCACTACCCGCTTCCTAAAGGATTCATATACATAGTAGCATTTTTAGTTCAAGAATAGGTAAATATATGGCAGCATTAGGAGAACAATATTGGAATTCCTTGTTTTTCAAGTCCAATTTAACTCATACTAATACATTGCTCAGAATAGGAACATTAAAGAAAACGTGCCCCATGCCACGATAAATAAGACAGGAGAACTAGTGACAACCAAAGTGTGGAGAAGGCTGAGGTCCTTGACAATTTTTTTGCCACAGTTTTCACTGATAGTCACTCTTCTCAAATCTGTCAGGTCCCTGAACCCCAAGCCAGGGACTGGGGGAATGAAGTCCCTTCCATTGCAAGAGAAGATCAAGTATGAGACCACCTCACAAGCTTGACTATAGACAAGTCCATGGCACCTGACGAGATGCTTCCCAGGGTCCTGAGGGAATTGGCTGATGTAGTTGCTAAACCGCTTCATCATATTTGAAAAGTCATGGCAGTCTGGCAAAGTCCTCAGTGACTGGCGAAAAGGAGGGATCACACCCGTTTTCAAAAAGGGTAATAAGGAGGATGCTGGAACTTACTGACCAGTCATCCTCACCTCAGTGCCCAGTAAGATCATGGAACACAGACCCTCCTTGAAGCTATGTTGAAATATATGGAAGACTGGGAGGTAAACAGGGACAGCCAGCATGGCTTCATTAGGGACAAAGCATGGCTGACTAATCTAGTGGCCTTCTACGATGGAATGACTGTATCAGTGGACAAGGGAAGACCTACTGATGTCATCTGCCTAGGCTTCTGTAAGGCCTTCAGTGTGGTCTCCCATAACATTCTTGCCTTTAAATTAGAGAGACATGATTTTGATGGATGGGCTGCTGGATGACTGCATCCAAAGAGTTACAGTCAGTGGCTGCATGATTCCATGTAAGCGGCGGTGGGGGCGGGGAGGGCGGCAGGAACAGGGAAAAGAAGATGCTTAGAACAGGATTAATTGGTCTAGCAGGAAATACAAACCGTGGAAAAAAAAAATCCAAAGCTATAATAGCTCTTTCATTTCACCCTGGCTTAGGCTCTTGTTGAGCTGACCACATTTACAGTGACAATCCATGTCATTATTGTATATCCTGTCCCAGGCGCAGGAAAATGGGAATTTACAAGTCATGAGTTTGGGGAAGCAGCAAGGTGAAGGAGAGCTGAGACTCTGGAAAAAGGGATGTGAGCAGAGAAGCAGTGGATTTCAGAGTGTGCATTAGGAACAGGAGAGGTTTTCTTCCTAGATATTAGGGTATATGTAGGTTTGTTCAGGAAGGTATTAAGAGGGGCAGGCAGTGATCTCTTTTCTCTGGTGACTGTGACAAGGGAGGTTCAGGCTGGGTGTTAGGTAAAGGTTCTTCACCGAGAAGGTGGTCAGGCACTGGAACAGGCTCCCCAGGGAAGTGGTCACAGCTCCGAACCTGCTGGAGTTCAAGAAGCATTTGGACAATACTTTCAGACATACGATTTGATTTTTGGGTGTTCCTGTGTGGAGCCAGGAGTTGGACTTGGTGATACTTTTGAGTCCCTTCCAACTCAGGATATTCTATGATTCTGTGATTTGCAGGGAAGGAGGCACTGAGGCCTTCAGAGTGGGACCTGTCTGTGACAGTCAGAAATCTAGGAGAATGGCCACTTAGCAGTCAAACAAGAACCCTCAGTAAAGCTGTAGTTCTGCGAGGGTTGTGTGCTAGCCCACTACCTGCAATATTTAGGTCAGCTTTGACATGTAGAGATTAGAAACTTTGCTACTGTTTTGAACCAAGCTAAAACTGCTCGTTTCGCAAAAATGTGTGTTTGCCAAAGATGGCATTTAAGTAGTGGATGGACAGCCAGTGAATTGAGCAGCAGCAGTGTCTGGAAAGGGGGAGAGCATGAAGCCTGCAGACAAACATTGGGCTTGAAAGAGGAAACAGGTGGAACGATGGAAGTCAGAACACAAGGAGTTCTGTGCTGATACTTAGTTATGTGCATATGCAATTCTTTTTCCACACCAATGATTTCCAGAAGGATGTTGTTCCAATTTTCAAGAAGGGCGAGAAAGAAGACCCTGATAATTACAGGACTGTGAGTCTCACTTCAATACCTGGTAAAATTATGGAGAAAATTATTCTGGGAGTTATTGAAAAACACCTGAAGGACAATGTGGACTTTGGTCAGAGCCAACATGGGTTCACAAGGGGAAGGTCCTGCTTAACGAACTTAATTTCCTTTTATGACAAGCTTACCCATCTAGTTGACCAAGGGAAGCCAGTTGATGTAATCTTTTTGGATTTCAGTGAAGCTTTCGATATGATTTCTCACAGCATCCTTCTGGACAAAACGTCCAGCATACAGCTAGATAAATACATGATATGATGGGTGAACAATTGGCTGGTGGGTCAGGCTCAAAGGGTTATAGTAAATGGGGTTGCAACAGGCTGGCAGCCAGTCACTAGTGAGGTTCCACAGGGCTCCATTTTAGGGCCAGTGCTCTTTAGTGTTTTCATAAATGACCTGGATGTAGGACTAGAAGGTGTATTGAGTAAGTTCGCAGATGAAGCTAATAAAGAGGAGCTGTTGACTACTTCAAGGGTAGAGAGGCCTTGCAGAGAGACCTTGACAAATAAGGGAGCTGGGCAATCACCAACCACATGAAGATTAACGAGAGCAAGTGCTGGATTCTGCAGCTGGGAAGGGGCAGCCCTTGCTATACGTACGGCCTAGGGGATGAGAGGCTGGAGTGCACCCCCCCAAAAAGGGATCTGGGGTTCTGGCCGATGGTAAGTTGAACATGAGGCAACTGTGTCCTAGGGTGCATGAGGCACGGTGCTGCTGGCCGGTTGAGGGAAGGGATTGTCCTGCCCTGCTCTGCCTGGTGTGGCCTCCCCTCGAGCACTGTGTGCAGGTCTGGGCACCACAGCATAAGGAGGACATGAAACTATCAGAGAGTGTCCAAAGGAGGGCTACAGAGATGGGGAAGGGTCCAGAGGGGAAGACATATGAGGAGCAGCTGAAGTCATTTGAGTTGTCCAGTCCAGAGAAGAGCAGACTGAGGGGAGGCCTCATGGCGGCCTGCAGCTTCCTCACGAGGGGAGCGGAGGGGCAGGCGCTGATCTCTTCTGTCTGGTAACAGTGACAGGACCCGAGGGAATGGCATGGAGCTGTGACAGGGGAGGTTCAGGCTGGGTGTTAGCGAAAGGTTCTTCACTGGTTGGGTGGTCAGGCACTTGAACAGGCTCCCAAGAAAAGTGGTCACGGCACCGAGCTTGTCAGAGTTCAAGAAGCGTTTGGATAATGCTCTAAGACATATGGTCTGATTTGGGGTGGTCCTGTTGTGGAGCCAGGAGTTGGACTCTGATCCTTTTGGGTCCTTTCCAACTCAGGATATTCTATGATTCTGTGATGTAAAGAGGTTTTGAGTAGGAGCACTGTAACAGCAAAGCTGTGTTGTGTTGTGGGGCTGGTAAGTAGAGAGGACTTTTGGTAAGTAGAGAGGACTTCCTGAAAGATGATGATAGGGACTTGATTGAAGTACCTTACTTATGGAAGTCAGTGGACTGGGAGGTACCACCACTGTGGAAGGCTAACGGTAACATTTGTTGCTTTTCTTCCCAGTTGTGCTACCTGGTAAAAGGTGCCATAAATGTTCTTCCCAAAAAGCGGATGTACCCACATAGAAGACTGCCACTTTTTCCTTTTCACTTCTATAACGCTCTTCCTCATTATGTCTTCTAATAATAAATGCCTCAATACTGAATGCATCCCTATATTTTAACCCTTTTCTAAGACACCAGGCCTACCTCTTATCTTTTATTTTATTCCACATTATCCTGTTATTTTACCACCCATGAAAGGATACCATGAGGCAAGCTGTTTCAAAGAACTGCTAGTTTTATTTTCCAGCCAAAAGCACACATTTGTCTCCAGGTCAGGTGGCACAGGATTCATGGTAACAGGGGTTTCTTTCATGGACTGGACAGTTCCTGGGTTGTTATTTACCAGTGCTAATAAATGTAGCTGTTTTGATGGCCACATATTTTGGCCATTCTGCACTAGTCAACAGGAGATCTTGAGGTAAACGCTCCCAAATGTGTGCCCAGCTCCATGGACCCGCTGTCTCCAAGTTAAAGTCCCTTTCGTATTGTTACGTAGCAGTACTAAAATTTGTTGGATACATGATTTATGCAAGGCACCACAGTGGACAAAAATATAATCAATATACATGATGGATATAACATTTCCTAATAGGCATATAACAATTTTATTTCAAAATTAATATTAGACCTAGTTGGAATTACAAGACTATCCCCAGCTCCTCTCCGAGTCACAGTACCAAATTCCTGGTACAATAGGAGAGAAGCGAATCAGCAGTTTTTAATATTTTCAGTCTTCATACACTTAATCTTGGTGTAATGCAGTATAGCAAACATTAACCTGCCAGAAAAAGGCCTACTTTTTTAGTTACGTTTTGCATACTCAGAAATAATTCACAAGCTCCCAGCATCCCTACATCATCACGCTGAAAGCTGTTTCCCTGCTGTGTTTGATGTTGTCCAACACAACTTGATTGTGAGCCAGACCTGGCAATGAAACTGAAACAGACAATAGCTCTTATGGTTTCTTCTGGCTGATAGTTTCCTTCTAGTAAAAGTCTTGAAGCTCATTCCCCTTCTTATGCATAGAAGAGTTTCTCTGCTTCGCTGTCCTTTGGTGCTATTCCTACAATAAATATGACGAAAAAGAGACTTCTGACTGAATATCCGTCTTAGTCTAATGGATAAGAAAGACTGCAAGGGCAGTTTCTGCTCATTTTTCTTCAGAGACTGTTACAAGGATACACCTTCCATGGGAGTCACTCTTAATTTTTTTTTCTCTTGACCCATAGTAGCTTGACCCATGAAGATAAAAGAAAGACTGCTAGGAAAAAAGTAAATTGCTAGGAAGTGTATTCAATTTTTTTCTTTTTTTTTTTTTTTTTGGACTGAAACGATATAAGTTGTCTCTCAGCAATGGATTGCTTTGTCACAACAACCTAAGAGTGTCTGTATTGATGCTAGCAGTAATTCTTGTGAACCCACTTCCTCATGTGAGGTCCTGGCAATGCATTAGAAGAAATATTCCCTGATCAAAGAATGGTTACAAACAAAATCAGACACAAAGCAACAGTTTGTCCTTGGGCTCTCTCCATTTGCTTTTATGACAGAAATAGGCTAGTCATACCAAGTCAGCACTTTAAAGAAGTATGTAATTAAATAGTTTTATGGCAGGAAAACACTGCCGGTGGTCAATCCTGTAATCCCTTCACAGACTTTTCTGTCAGGTTTTACTGCTCTGGCAGTGCTAACAGTGTGCAGCTGATATGCCGTTTTGTAATGGGCACATGAGAATGTCAGCATTGATCACTTACCTAATATTGTGCTATTCTCAATCCCTGTGAAGGCATTTTTTATTTTGTCTTTTGGGAATGCATTGCTTTTCCTTTAATGAAATATTTGTTCTTGAGAGCCAGACAGGCTATGGGGCACCTGGAGTACCTCAATTTAAGTGTTCTTTCATTCAGTGACCTGAAAAATTGAAATAAGCAAGTCAAATGATGTGTTGGCTCAGCATTTTTTTTAAATGACAGAGCAGAGAAGTGGCTTCAGCACACATGGAACCTATTTCTAGAGTCTGCTAAGTGTACGAGGCACAGCTGTGGCTGTTTTCTTCCATGCTTGGTTCTATGTGTGAGACAGCCATGAATAAGAAGAGAAAAGTAGGGCAGCTGTCCTACCTTTTGTGCAAGCAATTATAATTCTTAGATATAAGAGAGGGTATTCTGCCAATGCCATATGCTAGAACACTACCTACCAACAGTGTTGCAGTCAAAATCTAGGTGTATGCTTATTTGTAAAGAGGGAGCATGCATATAGAACAAAACTGACTCTTGTGGGTATCATTTGACAGAATGCAGAATGAACAGCTGTTAATGCAAATTATTATAAAAATTAACCCATCCCTGTAAAACATAGGTTATTGGACCTCTAATCAAAGACTAACATGGTAGGGAAAAAAAGGTCTGTATTATATACAAACAATAGTGACATTTTTCTAGTGTGTGGGGATACACAACTTACAAAGCATTTTTCACTTCACTTGGCCCAGGTATGCTACTATAAAGCTTCATTAGCATTGCATCAGAGAAGACCAGCCTGGCATTTTTGACTGACACATCACTCTCCTACCTTCTCACCCTACCCTCTTTTCTCCTGTTTTCTTCTCCGGCCCTTGCAGCTATGCAGACAGTTGTAGTAAGAACATGCCATGCTGCATCATAGTTCTGGAGTTTATATCTAGTGATCCTTATGTGTCCCTGTATTGGAGTTGCATCTGCGCAACAGATGCAACACATTTTGACAGGATAGTACAACTACTATGGTAACTTTATGACTGCCAATCAAAGCCGTTCAGTTTTCTTAATCCCATTTATTGTGTTTTACCAGTCACAACAAAATAGTGCATCAGGGTCATGTTTCTTCCTGCATTATTAAGGGTATCAAAACCTTTAGTAACTAATTACCACACACTGAAGCCAATAAAACAGGTGACTCCAGGAGTATACTTTGGAGAAAATGGTTTTGAGAGGAATTTGTGGTGGATCGTGGTTTTTTCTCCTGTGGCAGGTTGTGTCACTAAGCCCGGGCAATCAAGGTGATGAAGAGAGACATAATACATCCTGTAACATTTTATACGTTTTTTTTTTTGTACACAATTAGTGGCAGTTGCTTAGGAGCATGTCTAGAATGATGGAAGGGGCAGGGTCTTGCAAGCCAGAATTTCAACCATTATGTGTCCAAGATGATAGATCCATTGAATTCTCATGGAGATGGCTCATCCCTTTTAACAAAACCAGTCATTAAAGCACTGGGAGAGGCAACTGGCATGGGGCAGACTTCCCAGCACAACAGTCTCATGATACATGGTCACACATGATGATGACAAAAGGAGGAAGTCAGTCCCAAAGTGCCATTAAGATTGATTTCACCTTCACATCACTTGCATTTTGAAGTGAAGGTGCAGATAATAATGTAACCCGTTCCAGCCTGGTCCTGGACTGCATCCCCAATGACTGTTCTATGTGGCAACAAGCAAACTGCAGAACTCTTCAGGGAAGAATGACTTGTAGGCCCATTGCTGTACACAGCCAGCGATGTGTCTGGTAATTTAATTATTGCAAACTGCCCCTCCACATCTGTCACTTTTGAAGTGCGTCGTCAGGGAAAACACAGGATTAAACAGAGCAATCTTCTGGAAGCTTTTGGTCTTTTGCAAACTGCACAGCATTGTGTATACTGTAGAACAGCATTTCCTGCATATTTCCAAAATCTTTTCCAAAGTAACCTCCTCTTTTCAGAGAATCTATCACTGAGGGATTACAGCAAGCCAGGAGAACAGAAATGTTTAACTCCTTGTAGTCTTTCAGGATTTCCTTTAGAGTATTAACTCCAGTGGTGTCCAAAAATGAGATGGAAGAGCAATCTACAACAAGGGTTTGGAAATCAATTTGCTTAGGAACTAGTTGCAGAGTGGTTTCTCCCCTGCTCAGTCCATTAACAGTTGTGTGATCTCCCTTTTTCAGATGCTGCTTTTCCTTCTTCTCATATTTCTTCCTTCTAGCAGCTTCTAGGTTAGGATCTAAGTCAGTCAATCTGTACAGAGACTTTAGGAAATAGTTTCTATTAGCATAATAAAGAGGTGCCTCAAAACGGAATATTTTGACCTTTGGAACAGAAGAGAGATTTTCATATTCTAGGTCATCCTCGTAAAAGCTGGTGTCTTGGATTTGACCAAGCAGGGCTGTCCGTGGCCGCTGTGTTCGAACAACGATGCATAACATGGAGAAAACAATGCCAACCAACAGCCCTACTTCTGTACTGATCAAAGCAGAGGCAGACATAGTAACGACCCAAACCACTGTGTCCACCTTGTTCACATGGTAGCGTGCTGGCACATCTCGGAATTTCCTCAGGGCTCCTCGGAGGCTGACAATGATGATACAAGCTAGGACACACTTCTGCAAGGAGTAGAAGAGAGGTGCCAAGAAGAGCAGCACCAGCAAAACCACCATTGCACTAATTACTCCAGAGACTTGAGTCTGGCAGCCTGTAGATGTTTTGACAAGTGTTTTTGCCAGAGCTGCGCTGGTTGCAAAAGAGTGGAAGAAAGAAGGAATGATGTTGCAGAATCCCACGGCAAACATTTCCTGATTGGCTCGGATGGTGTAAGCATATTTCTTTGCACACATTTCAGAAAGGGATACGGTGAAGACAAAGCTGACTATGGCAAGAGGTAAAGCGTCTACTGCAACACGGAGCATTAAGCTGAAATGTGGTACCTTGGGGGCAATAAATCCTGTTGGAATAGCTCCAGAAACACTGGATCCATACACTTCATTTAAGTTCCCGTAGTGTGACACCAGCGTTGCCACAACAATAACTAGCAGCTCTGTGGGAAGAGGGAATTTCAGCTTATGCTTATACCGATCTCCCAGTTCCTTAGCAGTTACCAGCACTACAATACAAATGGCACTTGTGATGACATCACAAAGGTTAGCCTGAGAAATGTTCCGGAAAATATTAATCCAAGTAATAACAAGCATCCCATGCCCTTGGCTACGTGGAATTTTTATTCCAATCAGATACTTCACTTGAGCTGTTAAAATGGTTAAGGAAGCACCAGTTGCAAAGCCGTCTAGTACAGACTCAGACAGGTACATAGATACAAAACCCAGACGAAAGACTCCCATTAGAACCTGGAGAGACACAGGAAAAAAAAAAATAAGCCGTAAATGGTACTGCAAACAATTAAGTACAGATGGGAGAGAAGTAGCTGGAGGCAGATGGCATTGGGCTATTTGAATCTTAAAACAGTTATTATCCTTTGATGTTTCCAGTCTGCTTTTAAAATGTGATTCCTTTTACTGTTGTGGGATATGGCAAACCCAAGAGATGAATGAGTTTGAAACATGGTCAGATCAAACTCCCTAACTCTAGTGTCAGTTTGAAGTAACTCCACTGAAGTGGCTTGTCTGAATTTTGTTTCCCATGCAAAAGAGCAGTGGATCCAGAAGTGCTTCAGTTATATGAATTTTCTTTTTTTTTCCTGGCTAAAAGTGATTACAATTACAGCTTACAGCCATTGCTTTGTGAACAAAACTTGAATGACAACAGCTAAAATCTCTATTCTAGTGGCACTGTTTCATTAAACAGCTTTCAATTTTGGCCTTGTGAACAGAAGAGAAAGTAGAGCACAGACAGCCTTTGAGGTATGCCTAAGATGAGAAGTGGCAGAAGAGACCACAGACTTTCCCTAATCTTAGGAAATTGTCCTAACTAGTTGCTTCTCCTTCTTTTGATAGCCTTGGAAAATACAGCTTCACATTTTTTTTTTTGTTTTTTTAGGTATGACCAGAAAATTCTTAGTAAAAAGAGGATAGCTAGTTCTTTCTTAATTCTTATGTGTACAATTAACAGGTAGGTATATTCATTGTGCTTACTTCTGTGTTCTCTTGATATCCGTAATGATGAGCAGCAGGTTGGTGAGTCTCAAATAGTCCAACACAGACACTGTCTGAAAGGTAGGTTAGTCTACTTCCTCGTGTCCTTTCTGCTTCTGAGTTATCTCTGGACAGCACTTTGGTAGAGCATAGCACCCAGTAGTAAAACATTGAGCAGCACATTCTGTACTAGTGTAGAAGTAGGCAAATGGGCCTGCACCTTTGTTAAAGTATCTAGGGACACATAGTTATTCAGAATCATAGAATCATTGCTTCATTTTTGAAGTACACAGATAACTCAGAACTTCCCTCATGATGAGATCTGTATTGGATTCACGGTCCAATGAAATCAGCAAGGCCAAGAGGCAGTAGAGTGTTAAAAGAATGTTATCAGACTTGCAGAAGACTTGTCTTACTTGTGCTTGCTCGTAGCTAATAAAACTGCCTACCTCACGTTTTCTGTGAGTTGGCTATTGTGTTAGGCTTCCTGGAGAAAACAGTCCAAGATCGTTCAAGTGAAATGATGCTGTTATCTCTCATTGAAGGAGAGTCAAACCAAAGCTTAGGTCATGCAAGAAAGCTGTAGGAATTTCATACCTTGCCTCTGGATATCAGCAACCACTTACCTGATATACTCCAGCCACAAATGTCAAGGCTGTAGCAATGCCGATAGCATAACATTCTTTCCCACACTCGGCGTTCATCCCCCCAGTGGTAAGGTTGAAGACAGTTGTGTTGGATTGGCTGTCACTCTGCAGGGAGCCGTCACCCAAGGCTGGTGTGACATCATCATTCAAATCAAACCCAGCCAAGATGAGTTCTCGGTCCACAACTTGTCCTACCATTAAGCTTATCAAGCTGAAAATGCCAACTGAGACATGACGTGATGTGCCCATTAAGAAATAGATGATGTTGGCAAAGAATGATGTGTAAAGACTGTAAATGGGCTTCAGACCTGCCAGTAGAGAGTATGCAATTGCTTGGGGCACCAGAATGATCCCAATCACTAACCCAGACATAACATCCCCCCAGATGTACTCTTTGCACTGGTACTTGGGAAGCCATCGTAAAACAGGAAGGAAGTCCATGACAAAGTTCTTCAGTTTCCTTGGGGTACAGGAGCAGCTCTTCCTCAGCTTGGCTAGCACAATCTCTTTCCTATTAACCTTCACACGAGTCTTTCTTTCCATGGGAAAGCAGGAAGAGGTGCTGTTTTCCACCCTGGTAGCCTCAAGTGGTCTTTCCATTGTCCCAGTGCTTACTTCACGTATCTGTTCCTGCAATGTGAAGAAAATGCCTGTTAGGTTGCAAGTCGTGAAGTTTTTTTTAAGCTCAGGTGCATAATGATAAAAGCTTGTCACCTTTTAAGGAAGCTTTTAAGGAGGCACCATCCCAACACAGGGCTCTGGTGACTGGGCCTGTAACACTAAAAAATCTGCAAATTGAGTCCTTTCCTGCAAACCCTTAAGTGTGCCTTTGATTGAATCCAATTTGTTTTACTAAGGAAAAAAGGAGTTAAAGTAGTCATCTCTTTGTACAACAAATAATTCCATCAGCTCTTCCAGGTGCTGCATCATAGAAGCCTGTGTCTTCAGAGGCAGCGCTTGATTATGTGAAATAAACATAGAGTAGTGAGGTAGGCTGTGGTCTTTATAACAGCTTATCTGCAGTCATTGATGTGGAATTGATCTGTGGTATAGTGATCTGTCACTGCAGATGTCCTCGGTGCATAGGAGATGGATTTTGTTAGTAGAACTTGTCAGGCAGGGTTTCCTGGGGAGCAACAATCCTTAGTCTTAGGCAAAAAGTTATGCACAAACCACTGATGGACTCTTAGAAATTGTGCCTTGTATTATAAATTGCTATGTAATGTGAACCTGTTGAATTGTAGACTGTTTTGATATGCAGCTTCCATTAATGAATAAGCCTCTCCTTACAAACACTGCTTTGGCAACCTATGGACCATGCTGCATGATGGAGTCTGTTACCATCTCAGAAGAGTGCCACATGCTGCTATTTTCATGTTTAAACTCATTGTTTCCCTAACTTTGCTCTCCAGGGAATAAGATATAACAAATAATTCGTTTTGTGGGCAGCAGAGCTAACAAAGCTTTTTTTCCTATAAGTCTCCTGAATTTCAGTTTTCTGATACATAAAAGATGGGAAATTTTGACTTCTCCAGATAGAGGTGCTTTTGGTGTCCATTGACTTTATGAACACAACTGTTTTCATCTAACTCAGATCTCTGCATTTTTGCATGATTGTCAAATTAAGTTGAAATTAGTTTAGTGCTTTCCTAAGTCATTTGGTCATAGATAGGGATGTGACTGAGAGGCAAAACAGCATCACAAATAGCAGCGCCCTACCTTAAACAGCTTAAAAATACAAAAAGGAGCAGGAAGATGAAAAATGCCGAACAGATTACGCCAAGTGGCAAATCGTTCCTTCTGATTTGCAGTGGAAAGAAAGCAGACTGCCAAGAGTGAATGCCCATATTATAAGTATTGGGAGATAAGGAATGCCTCATATTGACCTGGAAGAAGAGAGTATGTTATAGTATGAACAGTAAGTAGACTCTCTAGAACGGAAGAACTTCCCAAGCCTGGCCTCTCCCTTTATAAATAAACAGCCAGGATCTCTGCAACACTGTGCTAATGCCAGTGCTTAAAGCCCTTGGCTTGTCTGGTGTCCCAAGATATTTTTAATACTTAAACTTACAAATAAAGAAACAAAGAATTGACTGCAGTTACTTAGTTAAATGAATAGCTTTTCTTAGCTTCATGAGCAGATTGACAGAGTTAACTAAGCACCTCAAGGTGTGAATTAGTGCTATTTAGCTTTTTCAGAAGCACCTTATTTCCGTACCTAAATTGTTCAAGAATTAGGCATTTTTTCTCATTTTAATAAAGAAGAGTTCCTTTCCAAAAGCATTTTTGTTTTTTTTTTTTTGCAAAATATTCTCTCTCCCTACAAATTTTACTTTTCTTGTGTCTTTAGACTTCCAGATACAACATCACTGCTATGAAAGCTGTCAATTAACATGTCCAGCCAGGTACAGAACAGAATTCACCTGCACATCTTAATAGAGTGGAAGTCTCCTGAGTTCTATAGAAGTGAAAATGGAAATGCTTTTATTTGTGATAATATAAATCTTAGTTTTGTGAAGACTGTAATTAACATAATCTCAGACTTGATCCATGTTCAGAAGCTCTGCTGGCATGGTAAAGAAGGAAGTGTGAAAAAAAATAATCATGAAAAAAAATAATATGGCCAATAAACTGTAAAACTGCTATCAGCAAAAGTATAACTTTGATGCTTGACAAGTTCTTCTGTGGTGCAAGATGCATCTCCATTAAGAGAGCTGGTGGAATAGTTTATTTGACTAGCTGTGACAACAGCTTTTTGATGCCAGGTATGATATTGCAATATAATGTCAAAGCTTGTTTCGGCCCAAAAGCTGAAGCTGTTTTTTAACTCCTTCAGTATCTAGAGATAGAAGCCATACTCTTCAGTGTCCTAAAACGTGAAGTACACTCACTGGCACAGTATTCTTTTGTTATATTTTAATGATTTTAACAATTAATAGTTAATTTAGACTGTAGTGGCATGAGTCATCATTCTCTGTGTAAATTTCATACTTTTTTGTTGTTGTTCTTAGGAACAATATTTACATGTATTAATGTTTGGTAACATCCAATTAAAGAGTGGTGAGAAAACTCAATGGGCTTATGAGCATAGCTGGAGGTGTGATGATAAACAAAGGAATACATTGCCAACAGCCTGTAAGCTTTTAATATGTAGGCACCCCTAATAGAAAGTGGCTCATTATAAAGTATTTTCTGTCTGCTTAGGATACCTGTCCTGCTTATAAACTTTTTTCAAGATTTTAACAGATGCCTTTAGTCAGCAAATTGGAAACAATTATAAACTACATATATGTAGCTAGTGCAAAAGTCTTCAAGAAATTCCCAGGTATTATTTTAAATGAGACAGTGGAAGTTCTAAGGCCATCCAAAGTTTAACTACAGCTTGAAACAGGGTGCTTAAATGTTACAGGTAGGTAGTTCATAATATGGTAAAAGGCAGAAAATAGATTCTTGCTGGAGATGTGTGGACTGATAGTCCAAACTGAAAATGACCTGCATAGTAGTGTAAATATATTTTTAAATATCAGTAGAGTTGTATCCATCCCAATTACATTAGTTTTGAACTCCCATTGTATACACATCTTTCCATCTTAAAGTATAGTTTCTTTCCATCGTAAAGGAAAACTAATTATAATTTTAATGTAATTATTTAGAAAGATTGATGGTTATTTTTAATTGTATTGTCAAACTTACTTAGGACTCCAATGTATTGAGAGGTTATGCTAGACAAAACATGCCTAGACAGCAAATGGGTTTGATCTAGCCTTTGTTAGAATGTGAAGGTGAGAGAAAAGAGACAAGTTACAGAACCAAGAAAAATACTTAAGAGCATGTGATTAAAGTTTACCAACTACTAGATGCTAGAAACTGTAATAAAGACAGTCATTTTTTAAGATGCAAAAAAACATTTCCTGTCTTACCTAAATTAGTTCGGAGAATGAGAGGCTTGTACTTGAGGAGAGCAAGTTGTATTCAAATGCCACCTACTTCTTACAGCCAAGTGAATTCAGACAGCCAAGAAATATAGTGGCCTCGTTTTACATAGTTACAAGCTAGTGGGCAGTTCAATATCCAATGGTCGCTTTTGATAGGCTACATAAAAAAGATTTCAGTGGCTTCTGAACTCCAGGCTTAGATATTTAATTGTACAGTTGCTGTCTGCCTTTCTCTAAACTTGCACAATTTACTTACAAGTAAATTTGTATTTTATAAAAAACAGCACAACAGAACAATGTTAATGCATAAGCACAGTCTGTGCAGCTTCCTTATGGATGATAGTAGTTTTTAATACATAAGATTATTAGAGTATAATTTCTCTGGAAAATGTAAGAGATCTTGTGTATGAGTGATCATTTTGTAATGTGTCTGGGCTGTACTGGATAAGTTGTATGATATCTGGGCTGCTGGATTATCAGAGTGGTAGTTTGTTGTAAAAGCGACCAGAAAAGCTAATTTGATAAAGTATATATCTTTTCAGCAGTTTTGATGCATTTTAGCCAAAGGTCAAAAACCCTTCCTGATGAAAAAAATGTATTCAAGCTAAAACACAGACAAGTGCTAACAGGTTCATTTCTTTAGTTCTTTTTCCCTCTGAAAATAAGGGCTTCCTTCCTGTAAATAACCATTTTTTCTTATAGGTACATTTTCAGAATGCCATGTCAAATGAACATGCTAGCTGTAAAGTACTCAGCTCTAAAATGAGATATTATTGGTATCCATTTTCAGCAAGTACTGTTAATGTTTACAGCTTAATTGATGCTTTTAGAATGTGTTAAAGCCACAGCAAATAATGGAGGGGATATTGTTACCAGCAGAACATTTTTCAGCTGTGTAAACTGAGAATTCTTAGACTGTGATGCCTGTAGCTCAGTAGTAACTCAGTTTCTTCACCAGAAGGAAATGACATTCCACTGTGGCTGCATGCTATCACCTATACCTTTGTGCAGCTTAGCAGAGAGCTGGGAGCTTCCAATGCTCTTGCTACCTCCAAAGATGGAAGGGTGGAGGGCAACTCTGTCTACTCCTGTGCACATAAGTAGACTTTGGCTTGCTGATTCTGATGCTGAGATACACCACCATCCTTCCACAGTGGTAATACTTGAGCAATATCCAGGTACCTTACGGCTGTCAGTAAATAGGTTCCTCTACTTTTTTGCCAAACTGACCCATTTTCAGCTCTGCCTGTGCTCATTGGTATGTAGGATCAGGGACAGGACATATTCCCAGCTCCCCCTCACACCCAGGAGCTTCACAGAACATAGTAATTTGCCTTTTATTCAGGTGAAGGCTTCCCATTGCTTACTGAAAGAGCTGTTCTTAGCAGGAACATGTAAATGAAGAAGCGTATAGTGTAGAACATGTCTATCCATTGCATCTGACTTTGGTATTGGGACATTCTCAGCTGTTTAATACAGGTAAAAGCTATATGCATGCACATATGTACCATCCATATCATTACAATGAGAAGTAAGTCTGGGTTATTTTTAATTGTATTTTGATGTTTGGCATCGTAAAGTTTTTTTCAAATTGTCTATGACCGTATAAGCAATTTTTTTGTTTGTTTGAGCCCTGAACCACTCATTTGATGAGGTTAAATGCAGTGACTCAGTTCATCTGGTGAAACAGTGAGAAAGCAAAGAACCACTGAAACCAAACAGACTACCAATTTTCCAGCTGGCCTTAGTCCTACCTTTCTTCCTGTCTTTTCACCATACCACAGAACTGATAAAAGCTCTCTCTATGGGAGGAAACATTCATCACAACATGTTCAATGGGGTTTCTTTTGGCAGACTCCCTGACAGGCAGTCCCTGCTGGGACACATATAACCATTCTGCCTGGCTGAGTTGTTTTTTTGTGAAATAGCAAAAGCAAAAAAAAAAAAAAGTATCCTGATCATGCACCAAAAAACCTGAAGCTTTATGTCTGAAAAGCACAGGAGGGAAAAGCAGGATAAGCCTGCCTCTCTATGCTAAGGAGATCTCAGAAATGCTATGTTTGGGACAGAAATCAGACAGTGTATCACAGCTCAGTGCTAGCATCAATCTTTTATTGCTCTAATAGTGGTTGCCACTGTAAGGTGGAGTGGAGCCCTTTATACATTTTGAGCCAAGTGATGATGCTTGCAGTTTTCTCAATGTTCAAATTACAAAAAATCAGCTAAAAAGTAGTGTAGACTGAGCAACGTTTACATTTATGATCTGAAATTTTGTTTTATTTTTGTTGCATAAATCACAGAAAAACATGAGACACCTCAGTTTAGCTAAGCATTTGATTTAAAACACATGTAGGTGTTGAGCTAAACTGTTCGTGTTAACTTACCTTCCATATTAGCAATCTTTTCTGGCTGTAAGAAACCTCTCTTGGTCTCTAATGTCTGTGACTACATTGCTGTTCTGCTTTTGAGCAGTAACACAGCTTTGAAAAAAATCCCAATAGCCTCATTTACTGTGCGTAGATTCAGTGTAGAGAGGAGTGTTATGCATGCAAACCAGACTTTTTTCAAAGCAGAGTACCGAGAAGCTCAGCCCCAGTGCATTCTGACCCTTTATGGTGACACAAAAGCCTAAGCCAGCAATTGGTTCTTTGGACAGATTTGAATAGATGTGGTGAGGACATTTGGTCTGTGGGACCTAACTAGTGTGAAGTAAAATCCCCTGAACTGCTTATAATATAATGCTGCTTTAGTACCTACTGCTTTATTAATCTGCTCTTACTGTGCAAAATTACTTGGAAATGTCAACATAGTCGATGAGTTTTAGAAAGGATCAAGCAACGAAACAGTAAGTGGAATGAATGTTTCTCTCTGTCTTGCATAAGCAGTTTTCAGCTTTAGATTACCAGGACCTAAATGTACTTGGAAGCAGACTTAAGCAAGATGCCAGCAACCAAAACCATTTATTTAAGGATTGACCTACCAAACTTTCAGGCTATAGACAAAGAATATTGGAGTGCTTTTGAGGAAAATCATGTGAAACTTGATGGGCTCAGTTTGTTTTGATTATCTGGGCAAAATATTGTGGCTTCAAAGAATTTTCCTATTTTGCTTCAAGGTTATGCTCATCTGAAAGTGAAAGAGGAAAAAATATTATGGTTTATTGGTCTATAAGAGTCAGGAAAAGCAGAGAATTAGTCTAACAGTGTTAATCTAACAGACTAACACTGCTCATACTAAGGAGTTATTCTGCGAGTCAAACAGTCTTTAGAGGTGTGTATTTCTAACTAAAATCTCAAAATCACAACTTTTACTTCTGTCTCTAAATCTAATCTAGTATTTACAAGGCAAGTTAGGCTCTTTTTCAAATGCATACATTCACAAATATCTTTGATTCAATTCATGTTTCTCCAAAGGGTTCTCAGTCCAGCATCCCAGTGAGTAAGAAGAGTGCCACTGACACATAACAATCCCAGAGGTGATAGGCGGGCCAGGAGAGAAATCACACAGCCAGCAGCTGTTAAGGCTGGCCCATCAGATCATCTGTGGGAATGATCAGACCTTGGAAATAAATGATTAGGAAGTTACAGTGGTTCTCCAGGGACTGTTTCTATTTAGGGGTTCCAGAACATACTGGTCAAAATACAGGCAGGCACTTAAAGGCAAAACTACATTATTATTCTGTTGAGTCCTAGGGCATAACTGCCAAAGAGACGTTTTCTGTGGGGCCAAAGAACATTCCTAAAAATCAGACGTCTTGTTTTTGGAGAGGTAGCTGGTCCAATGTGAAAGTCTGCTTTTTAAAAACGTCTTTCAAGACAGCTCTCCAAGACCTCAGTCATCAGTCACAATGCTAAACAGTAAACTGTTTTCTGCCCTGTGCTTTTGCTGGATGCCTGTTCCATGGCTGTTTAGCCACTTTAAGCTGTTGTAGAGAAAAATAAATAGATACCTCATTCTCACATTTTTTTCCTGTTTCCTACACTGATATCTTAGGTTTACTACAAGCAATCAGGACAATACTTATTGTCTCTATCTCATATTTAATCACTGTGAAAATGCTCAGTTTTAATAATAACACTGAGAACCAGATAAGTTTCATATACTACTTTTTAAGTACAAATAAGATCAAGCCAAATGCCTGGTCTTAAACTCTTAGACCAGGTTTGTAGGAAAGATTATTTCTGTTCCAGTTGCAGACTACATGTTTTAAAAACCTCGGCCCAGTATCTACCTTATGAGCAATATTTTTGAAGCACAGAATAATGGCAAAACTTATAAAACAACACCAGTGTGCAAAACAACTGAAAAGAGGCAGTTTGGCACCTTTGCGAACAGGCAAAGAACAAACAAAACCTGAGTTCAGGGGTGTGGGAGGGGAGGCAAATCTCTTACCTGGATAGCTTTTTGACAGGAATGTTCAGCTCTGTTTTTGCATGTTGGAATGAATGAAAGTCGTCAGTCTGGTTTTTCTCTATTTGCATAAATGATAATTATTAACTAGGTATTCTTCAAGGGAGGAATTGGTAGTTAGGGAATCTTGAGCTTGCTGCTTGGTAGTGTGTTGTCACTTGTACTTCTCTGAAAACTTGGATATATATACAGCGCTCGCTGACTCTTTGAGTTTAAATAATACATAAGATTATTAATTAACTGATGCTGATCCAAAAATTATGCTGAGTTCAGGCTAGCACATCTCTGACCTTTGAAGCTGCTTCTTATTTGAGATTTGGTCTGCTTTATGCATCCTTATGTAGCATTAGCTTTTAATTTTACATATTCGTGGTGCAAGAATTGAACTGCAATCTGGTCTGAGATTTTTGCATTTCGTGGGCTAGAATAAGTACTGTTCTGCTCTTTGCAGAGGACAGGACTGATGGAGGTCAGAGTTCCATTCCTACATGTCACCGCATTCAGATCACAAGATCTCTGTTATTTCTGCGTAAACCAAAGACTGTAAAATGTAGGCAGGTCAATGGGACAAAGAATGTCTTTCTGCTCATTCTTCGTAAGGTATATAAATGACCAAGTCCCCTCTCCTACCTTAGGTCTTAGTTGGTGCGGACCTAACCAAATGACCAATAACCATGCATCTCCCAACAAAGGTGATAATTATGTTTAATGGTTACTAGGCACTGTAGCTTAACAGATTGGGTACAAGTCTGCGACTCGCAGGAACTGCATTCAGTTTCTGATTTTGCTGCGTGGCCACTGAATTTCCAGAATTCTCACCAGGCAGATTGTTCTGGGCTACAAGCTAAAGGATGAGGAGATGTGTGTGTTTCTCAGCCAAGACGGAACACAAACAGTTGCATGCAGTAAGAATTTGAGATAAGAGGTGCAAGACCTGAAAAAGGCTGTGTTGCTGGATAGGCAAACATGGTTCTTCCTTCCCTGCCAGCAGAGGGAGTGGTTGCAGGGGTACAGTGGACAAACATGTCTACAGAGGGCCAGGTTCCAACAAAGTCTTTTATCCCAGAGCAGGAAGTTGTTTGCTGTTCTTGAAGAGTAAAAAGGAGATATTAAAATGAAGGAAATGGGAAGTCGCAACTCCAACATGAGAATGGAACAGAAGGACAAGCACATCTCATGTCTGTGATGTTACACGTCATGGATTCTGAAAACCACTGGCTGTTACCAATAACTCAAACTTCCTTCCAATAGTTGGAACGTTCTAATCCCAAAAGCTAAAGAGGTTCATTTAAGTCTTAATAAGATCCTCTCTTTTACTCTGTTCCTGTAGAAAGTCTTGTCAAGCATTCCTTGGACAAGCAACACATGACCCGTCCCTTTGCCATTCCCAAGGTATTTTCTAGAATAGAGTGTACATATAAAAAGGAAGCAGTAGTGCACTTAATCTGTGTAATGAATTTTGCACACACTGAAGGTGTGTCACACTGTGTGCCTCTTTGGCATTTTGCACCATGGTACAGAAGATGGCTTTATTGCTTCTTTTTTGTTTCTCTTCAGGCATGTGATATTTCTTCTTGAAGATAAAGCAATTTAAAACAAACTCAGTCTTTCAAATCTGTCCTTTCATCCATTTTACTACTTATTTCTTAGAACCAAGGGTCATCTTGTCTAATGACATCTTAAGTTGTGCATGCCGTCTACTTCAGGACCAACGTAAACTTGCCTACTGCTTTCCTTTACAGTATGTTTCCAATATGATCATTTTGCAATCCTGGAAGTGGCCGAGTATTTGGGTTCTGTCCCACTTAACATTTTTTTTGAAAAAGATTTCTCTGCATTTGTCTTCATCAACACCTTCCCAGTATCGAGCCCTTATGAGTACTACAGGATGTTCAGTTTATCACTTGATCCCTACCAGAGTCAGCTGTAACTTTCTAACTTTGTTTTCATAGAATCATAGAATGGTTTGGATTGGAAGGGACCTTAAAGATCACCTCCCACTAGATCAGGTTGCTCAAAGCCCCATCCAGCCTGACCTTGAACACTTTCATGGAGGGAGCATCTGCAACTTCTCTGTGCAACCTGTTCCAGTGCCTCACCACCCTCTGAGTAAAGAATTTCTTCTTCAAATCTAATCTAAATCTACTCTCTTTTAGTTTAAAACCATTACTCCTTGTCCTGTCACTACACTCCCTGATAAAGAGTCTCTCTACATCTTTCCTGCAGATCCACTTTAAGTACTGGAAGGACACTATAAGGTCTCCCCAGAGCCTTCTCTTGTTCAGGCTGAACAACCCCAGCTCTCTCAGCCTGTCTTCGTAGGAGAGGTGCTCCAGCCCTCTGATCATCTTCAGAGCCCTCCTCTGGACTTGCTCTAACAGATCTATGTCTCTCTTGTGCTTGAGGCCCCAGAGCCTGGCTGCAGTATTCCAGGTGGGTTCTCATGAGAGGAGTAGAGGGAGAGAGTCACCTCCCTCAACCTGCTAGCTACACTTCTTCTGATGCAGCCCGGGATGTGATTGGCTTTGTGGGCTGCAAATGCACATTGCTGGCTCATGTTCATTTTTTCATCCACCGACACCCCCAAGTCCTTCTCTACAGGGCTGCTCCCAATCTACTCATCTCCCAGCCTGTATTTATGCTTGGGATTGCCTTGACCCATGTGCAGGACCTTGCACATGACCTTGTTGAACTTCATGAGGTTCACATGGGTCCACTTCTCAAGCCTGTCAAGATCACTCTGAATGGCATCCCTTCCCTTCAGCGTGTTGACCGCCCCGCTCGCTTGGTGTCGTCTGCCTTGTTTTGCCGCAATCTAGCATAAAAATAATAATTTCTTAAATTTTAAAAGAAATTTCAAAACATAGTTTTGAAATATATGAACACTATTCAGGCATAGCACCATTCAAGTGCAGCTAGGTATCTCTGGACTGGCCAATTCCAAGTGGGGAAAAAAGTGACACTCTCATTATGTCTCCAGGAGTTGTGAAAATAATCTACTTTTGAAGAAATTACATTTTATGCTTGTCAAACTTTACATAACATACAGAAGTACTGAACACATTGGGTGTTCAGATGTTCATCTGAACTGAACATATTCAGCTCGGGTTCACTTCAGATGAATCTGAACTGAAGAAGGTTCACCAGTGCCCTAGTAATAGACATGCTCACCTCCGTAGCATAAAGACATTCACTGAGGCTTCAGTCCATCAATAATTTCTGAGTAGGCAGCTCTTGGCATGCTTGTTTCATTCCACTGGCACTAAAAAGCACAGGACTGAGTTCTAAAATGACTGCCTCTACATCTGAAATACTCAACTGTGTATTTAAGAAACATAGTAATTGGCCAAAATAACCGAAAGACATGCTACAATCAAACACTTATCTTTAAGATCTACGTTAAAAAACAACTGGTTCTGACCATTGACCAGTAATTGAGAGTTTACAGATGATTTTCTTTTGTATGACTTACTGTTTTTGCTTATGTAGAGATGCCTAATATGACCTAGATTACGAACAATAAAAGGCTAAAAGCAAAATCTACCTGAGGGCACTTACTTAGAAAATAAATGTTGTAAAGAGATAAAATATATTTGGCTTTGTTGGCACATTTGCTTGAAGATTGCAGAACGTTTCAGAACAATTCACAGCATTGCTACATACAATTCATATCTGGTAACCTAACTGTATACTTAAAAAAACATAATGAACAGCTAAATTACTCATACAGGGAGGGTTAAAAGTGCTTGTTTATTGGGCTAAAATCAATAACATCGAATTCTCAGAAGTACATAGTACAGATGAAATAGCCTTGTTCTTCCTTTTGTGTGTTTGAAGTTCATAAATTCAGTGAATTATAAAAAAACACTTAAGCCTAACATCTGCATGAATTAAAATGCCCTCAAGACTCCAATTAGTATGCAATTTACCTTTATACCTTGGTGACCAGGTAATGTGCCTAAAAAGTACATTCAATCATTTGTATTGCAAAGAACAATTTATGGAAAGACATTGCTAAGTATTCCAATTTGTGATTCTAATTTTAATATGATAGAGTTGTATTTATTTTCCTTGATAAGGGTTAGTGCACTCCACAAAGCAAATCAGTGCTGCTTCAACTTACTGTAGCTTAGTTTTCCTAAAAGCTGAAATAGGAACATGAGACTGAATGTACCTGGTGGGGCTAAATTATGTTCTTTCTGGTCTTTCAAGTTGTCTTGTTTGCCAGTTTGTCTACTGATTGTGTTCTCAGGACAGTATTAGGACAGCAGAACTCATTCAGTTCCCTTGTATTTGAACTCTTTTCCTCATTTGGATGGCTTATGCTATTTAGCCAAACAACTTTTAGTTTTCACAGAATCACAGCATGTCTAAAGTTGGAAGGGACCTCTGGAGGTCATCTGGTCCAACCTCCCTGCTCAAGCAGAGCCACCTAGAGGCTGCCCAGAACTGAGTCCAGATGGCTTTTGAAGATCTCCAAGGAAGGAAACTCCACAACCTCTCTGGGCAACCCATGCCAGTGCTCCATCACCCGCACAGTAAAGAACTTCTTCCTGATTTTTAGGTGGAACCTCTTGTGTTCCAGTTTGTGCCCATTGCCTCTCATTCTGGCAAGGAGTACGACTGAAAATAGCCTGGCTAAAGTTTTGCCTGTTTGCTGACTGTCAGAATGGTTTATGTTTGCCAGGCATAGCTGTTTGTTCACCAAATAGAATTTAAAAGAACACTTGAACTCACTGAATACAACAGGGACAGCTGCTAAGAAAGAGAGACTCTGTGTACTCTATGGTCAGTCTCATTACTCCAGGATACATTAGGAAACTAAACAGTTGTGTTCAGAAACCGTACATTAATGGTACCATCACAGGAATGACTAAGATGAGTTAAGGAAACTACTTAAATCAGAAAAGCAGAAAGGAAGACTTCCCACAGCACTGTGATGAATTAATGTTTTTTTTCTCCCTGCATTTTTTTTTTTTTCCAAACCACTGTTTTAAACTTAAAATTGTCATTTTGGAAGGAAATGAAATGTTCAGACTGGTGTTTAGATCTAACTGCTGGTTCACTGCGTTGAAATGGGAAGCATTTCTCTACAGAGGTTTGATTTGAACACATTCTTGGGCCTTTTAAGTCATAGCATAAAATAACAATTTCAGTTTTTCAGAATATTATACCACATTCAAATGATCTTCTAGTACTGACTGCACTTTGAATACACATACAAATTTAGTTAGCTAAAAAGCAAAGTAATATGTATGTAAGTCCATAGATGTCATATGAAATGTCATAAATTACGTTGGTTTTAATGACTGAAGAGAAGCAGTAGCGGGAGTCAGGATTTATTGATGGAACTATGAACATTTGCAAAGTGCCTGGAGCTGCAGATACTGTCTGTGAGCTCCGCTGGTGGTCCAACAACGGTCAAAGCTAAGAACATTTAAATACAGCACTGAAATATCTCAGTGAGGGACAGCTTACAGACCCCTTGAGCATTCAAGAATAACAGTATTAAATTTTGTCTTCGGACTGTGATTAATGGTAAACACAATAAAATGTCAAGAATGTTCTCCTCACCATTCAAAGTCAAAGTATGTAGCATAACATTCAAATTTAGGCCTGTAAATCAGTCAGAATAGCTGCAGGCATTTGGTTACAATATTATAGGAAAAATGAGAACACTAAAAATAAGCATGCACTACAGAGTCCTTTTGTCAGTGTCCTCCAACACTTTAACAGTTAAAATTTTGTTATTCCAGTGCTCTAAAAAAGCAGAATTAGGGAGAAACAGGTGAATGGAACACTATTGTCAAAAAACAGGTGGACTCTTTGACAGACGTATAACAGAAGTTCAGTCCAGAATGACCTGTAGAAAACCCTTCTACATCTCTCTGCTAGCTACTACTCCCTCCTTTTGCTCATCTGCAACCCCGATAACCACCAGCACACCAGGATGAGTTTCAGATCTTGCACTAATGTTAGGAAAGCCACCAAATCTACAATGTGTCCACAAAAGAGAAAATGCAAGGACTAGTACCTAAATCATACCAACAGCGTAGAGTTTCTTAAATGAAAATAACTAACCCTTCTCCCACGTTCCTGCCTGCATCACCTGGGAAAAACACAAGTATGGTTTTCCAACACTTTTAAAAGTCTTTACACGCTACACCTGACATTCCTTCTCTAGCTGTGGCAAGTCTCCAGTACAGCTGAAAATTATGTGTATATGGGATTGGAAAGACATTATTGGTTAGCTTTTTGGGGGTTTTGTTTTTTAATTTTCTGTAGTCCCTGCTGGCAGGAGAAACTCTGAGATCAGGAAAGTTCAGTGCAAACATATATCTATATAAAACTGAGTAAGACCATCCTTTAGTATGCATTCCTCCCACTATGAACATAGTACCAATTGCATAGCACTTACCAGAGACACGAAGTAGCTGCAGTAGTTCTACAACAGAGTTCTTATCAGCACACAGTAGCACAGTTCCTCAGGAGCACAGCTTTCTACAAGAGTAGATTAGAAATTCTGTCTTGATATAGATTGAGTCTGTCCAATTATATTACTCCAGTGGTGTTTACAGTGAGATAACGTAAATAAATAGTAGCACTGGAAAAAATCTTTGTCCTGTAGAGTGTAATTACAGGTAGAAGATAAGCTTAAAATCATTAAAGTACAGGGGCCGTTAATCTCTGCCTTCTTATTCATCTCTGTTATTCTGTTTTAATAGAGCACCATGTGGAGACCAAATAGAAGTACAGTCATGACTTTACTTTAACATTTGCAGGGTTTTTGAATACTTACTTCATATAGACAAAAAAATACACTGATGTGTTAAAGGGAATTAGGGTATTATATCTACACAGTGTTGAGCTGTCCATGGTAATTAATATAGATGTGTCCACTGAAAAAGGATTTTCATTAATATACATCATGGTAGAGGCTTGGCTAATAAATCTTATTGCTAGGAAGAATTTACATACCTTCAGGTTCCACTGAGTGTAAAGTGCCTGATCTTGTCTGCCTAGTAAACAAAACTGCCTGTTTTTTTGCAGCAGGTTCCCAGAACTTCTGTCCTTAGCAATGATTGTCAACAGTCTGCCTTAATGTCTGAAAATTACTTTCAAAGATTTTGTTAGTTGCATTAAAAACAACAACAAAAAGTTACAGTCTCTCCCAAGATTCAACGCCTCTAAAACAACAAAATTTCTCTTACGAGAAAGATGTACCCTAGACTAGAGGCTATCATTACCAAATGTTAACAATTAAGGGCTCACAGTAGTCAGAGTTAGTAGCTTTGTCCCATGGTGTCCTGTTCTTTTGACATTTTCATCCCTAAGCAGCCAGAACTGTGGAACTGAAGCCTGCTTATTCATCAATTCAGGATAAGTGTTACTAGTGATACTTGTAAACACAAATTTACTATAGCAAAGATAGTCTCTAAGGAACATTGAAGCTTCTTCACCTGTTCCTTGCATTCATGTGTAATCGTAAGTGGATATTCAAAACCTTTTTCTGTGTGCAAAGGAAATAGAGAGCACTTCTTACTGCAATGTGAGCTAAATTTTCGTGTTTCATAAGTGCAGAAGATAATTCACTTTTATATTGAAAAGGGAGAGATTTTCCATATTAGTGGAAGTTGTTTGGGATGAGGAAAGAAAGAAGAAAAATGGGTTGTACATAACCAAAGAAGACCATTGATTGGAAGAACTATCGCTGCCATATTAAATCATATATCACTAGCCTAAGCTGTAATGCCAAATCTAGGTTCAGAATAGAATTATCAGCTGAAAATTTGCAGTGAGCTGTAGGTTTATATCTCATTGAAAACTGTCTGTAAATTAAATTGATTAGTTTTATCTGCTAAATTTTAAGAGCTTTTGCTATATTGTGTATTCAAGAGCCAGGAGGTGACGTGCCTGCCATTTAAAGAGCTGCTATTTCCAGATTGGGTTATAGTGCTTATTTGACAGTTCTGAAGTATTCAGAAACCCCTCATCACAAAAATTCTGAAAAATTAAGAGCAAGATAGTGGATGACATATTCGCCACGCCTTTTCACCATCATAAGTTATTAAACATTATTAAATTGGGAAATGAACTCAGTGTTACTTAGTTAAGACCCCTTCTATTTTTCATTTTGCAGATAAGTGATATATTCAAATCAGAGGATAGCTGAATATCTTCACACCTTCAGTGTTTCATCCATGTTTTTGCTTTTCTTTGACTGCCAGTTGTCCCATTACAGGCTCCTCCCTACTGATCTTACCACGTGAGAACAAGTTTTGAGAACTGTAAAATGGCACAAAGTAAAGACCTGGTAAATACAGCACACAGTGCATTAGTTCAAAACTTCAGATCCAGTTACAGCATATAAGTGGAGCCTATGAGCAACCTGAGTGCTTCTAAGATTTACAGAGCGTACTAAGTAGAGCCTTGTTGAATTTAGTTCTTGTTGCAGCAGAGAGGGCAACCATTCTAACTCCTTGTTGTATTACCACACAACAGTAAATAAGCTATGTCCCGTGCAATAGTTGGATGCACGCACTTTTGGACTATATTGTCACATGAAGCTAACAGGTAAAATGGTAGAAGGAGCTTAAACAGAAAATAAAGATGTGAAAATGAAAAGTAACAATAACAGTGCTGTAAAGTGAAACCAGTAACTCAGATATGTACCATCGGGACTCCTTAGAGTGAAGGTGCATTATTAGGCTGGATGCTTGAGTTAGAATGCTGGATATTTACAGAGAACAGTCAGCTGCTGCTTTGAATGAGGAGTTCTGTGATAGCTTTCCCAGGCAATGCCAAAAGGAGTTATGTGCTTAACTCAAACTAGTTTTAGCACTTGCTTATCCCTCTTTTTTTGTGTATCTGGAAAGTCGCCCTTTAACATTCATTATGGATTTAGTCTTCCTACCTCCTCCAAAATTTTGCTTATGGGTGACATTATATAGAGTGCCATCAGCAAAGACAGCATAAAACTACAGTAAACATTTCACTTGCAATCATATGTTATGTGGGAGCAAATCACTTCCATACATCAAAACCAGTCAGAAAGAAAGGTCTGCTCTAGCAGCCTGGCTTACATAGTGACTAAGCCTACCTTTCAAAGTGCCTTTAAATTTGTAGTCAAGAATTAGTCAAAAACCAATTCGTGCTACTGGATTCTTCTTATCATGATTTGATTAATTCCCTTCACAAATGAACGTAGACACAACAGATCTCAACAAGAGTTCACAACAGGATCTCACAATAGTCTAAATTATCCATGCGTAGGTAATCTGATTGGATGCATTCACATGTCTGGAGAGGCCAGATATTAAATTACCTTTCGCTGTTGCCTAAACTGCTGTGCTTTTGTAGCCTGTTCTTCCTTTTACATCTTAAATTTGTTTTAAAAGGAGGGAGGTGGGGGGTAGAGACACAACAGACTAACAATATTTTCCTAGCAAGCTAACTCACCTCGGCACAGGAAGCTGCTGATGCTTTGTCTGCCTCTCTCTCTTCCCCCCCCAGCCAACACGCACATTGCTGAAGGAAAGACTGAGACTGTGCTCACAAAAGCAGGCTGAGTAAGAAATGGAAAATCATAGGCCACAATTAACATCAGCTTGAGAGCTTTCATTGTTTGCTTGCACTTTTGTGCATGTGAGATTTAGCCAGATCACAACGATTTTGTGAGTTGCTTTGCAAGGTAAATATCTAATAACACTGATTTCAAAGAGGAAAGGAACTAATTAAGATGCTCTGTAAATGAAATTCAATTTTGATTTTGTATATTTAAAAATAAAATGATTCAGCTGAATGCACAGCTCCTGGCTGGCTTGCAGAAGAGCTAGTGATTTCCAATAATTAGCAGATGTTGTGTTTTGCATGTATGAAGCCCGTTTGTTCATAAACCACAAAGATTCGTACCCGTCCTTCATTTTGTGCGTGTATCGTGCTGGTTGGTTGTGTGGTTGGATTAACTGTGACAAGCTGTGACATCAGCAAGGGCTGGATGCTGGCTGGCTGTGCAGTTTTGCAGTGCATCCTCCCTCCCCTTGCTGCTGGGCTGACTCATTCACTCTACAGGGTGAGCAAATTATTAGTACAGGCCCTGTTCTGCCCTCAGAGAGAGGCACAGCATGGGCTGAGGTGTTTGGCATTCTGCCTCTGTGCAGAAGCTGTGCCATAACCAAAGCAGGCAGATTTTCAGTCTGTGTTTACACAAATGATATCTCTGAGAAGCAAAAGAAAAGAAATATTGATGCTAACAAATAAATCTGGAAATGATACAATATGCCAATTCTTTAGCATGGGTGCAAAGATTTGGCCTTGCAGCTCTGAAAAATTCTCTAAATGAGCCTTTTGGTCTGTAAAGCCTGTGTGAAAAGCACAGGCTGTGTTTTGCCTAGGGACTGCTAGGGAGGAAGAACTAGTGTTTGTGAACCTGCAAAAGGTCAAGTGATTGTGGTTATTTTGAGGTACAAGGATTTCGTAGAAGGCGGCCAATTACCATACCTGTAGTGATCATAGGAAGCTATAGCAAGTGGAGCAAGAACATGGTAGAAGCAGCTCTGGTGTGAGGGAGTACCATACTGTCAACTTCCACTGAGTTCAGAAGGGAGAGTGTTGTTTATTAATAATCCAGGAGCCTGCCAATTTCATAGTTATTCATTAATGATCTTATGCTTAAACCTGAAGTATCAATTTAGTAGTTTTTTTGGTTGATGTTGACGAAACCTGGAGCAATAACTGCTGAGAAGGCAGCCTCTGGAAAGGTGAATGCTAATGAAATACTCTGCCCTTCGTATAATCTGAGGTATCATTTCCATACTGCTCACAGTCCCTTAGAATCTGCTTCTGAGGTCAGAAGGTTTTAAAGTACTCAGCAGAACAAGAATCCCATGTAGACAATTTGTGCTTTTGGAGCAAACAAGGTCTATGTAATAGCCTGAACTTTAAACTGGCTCCATTTCATTCCTCAGAGCTGCCAGAAGTCAAGTGAAAAACAAGGAAGCAGGGTCCTTTTGTGTTGTAAGAGGGACTCGGAGGGCAGCAAGTTGCCCTCTTGGAAAAGATAAACTTGCTGACATATCCTGTCTAGAGCTCTTGACCTGCATCTTGAAGATGCTGTGCCCACAGTTTATGTGACTCACTGTCACTTCGCAGCCTGCTTTCCTGGCTAAGGAAGTAAGACAGTTACTTCTGAAGATGGCTCCTTCTGGAGAACCTGGTAGCAGCAAGAGGTTGAACTGACAGAGCTTATCAGTGATTGTGCCTACATCTTTTCAGTCAACACTCCCTAGAAGCAGTTCTCTCACCACCTGCAGAAAGTAAGATTGAGCTTTGGACGCTGAACTCCTCTCAAAGTTATAGGGACACTCTTTGGCTCATCATATATGTTGTGTCTGTTCCGGAGATTTGTGGTTTCTTAAAATGGCATCAGGGATGTTAAAAAGGCAATAAGCGTTTCCTTGGGACACTGTACCTAAGGGTGCTCTTTGTACTAGTCACCTACAACAACTGTTTACGCTTGAGAAGTGGCATTTAAGTACCATGCATACATATTCATCAGAACAACAGTGACTATATTACCTAGCCAAAGACCACATCCTGGCACCATGGTCAAAGGGGTGTATGCTTGCATGAACCAGTTCACCAGGCTGCAGAAAGATGGTGTGGCACACAGCTAAGCATCTCTATCAAATGAATAGTAGTATGTAATGTGATCATTATCTCAGCTGACACCACAGCAGGTTGCCTAGTATCTCAGACTCCACTTTCAGTTATCTCTAAGTAAGACTGGGGACTGATCGAGAGGATGGAGCTGGTCTCCTCTCAGTTGTGCCCAGCGACAGGACGAGAGGCAATGGGCACAAACTGAAACACAGGAGGTTCCGGCTCAACATGAGGGGGCACTTCTTTGCTGTGAGGGTGACAGAGCACTGGAACAGGTTGCCCACAGAGGCTGTGGAGTGTCCTTCTCTGGAGATACTCAAAGCCCGCCTGGATGCCATCCTGCGCAACGTGCTCTAGGTGATCCTGCTGGGCAGGGGGGTTGGACTAGATGATCTTCAGAGGTCCTTTCCAACCCTGCCCATTCTGTGATTCTGTGATTCTGTGGCTGTAGTACAGAAAACCTGCCATGGATCAGGAGCTTTTCTAGGTGGCTCCCTCATGGAGTGCACCTTTCAATTCTGAGGTCAGCTAATACCCCATGGAAAAATTATGTTCACTTTTAAGGTGTCGTTTGCACCTCACCTCTACCAACACCTTGTGCCAGCTTTCTGTCTCTGTTTTTTGTCTACATTCACCATTAGGCCAGCAATCTTTCCCAACAGAAGCTCCTAGTGAAGATGCAAGCAGGCTCTGCTGCCCTGGTACAGGTGTTAGCCAGCCACCACAGCTAATCTGCTGGAAGAGATGATGCATGTAAGCAACAGACATATCTGGTCCTGTTGCTGCTGCTGTTCTCAGACACTGGTGAAAGCAAGTCAATTAAGTTAGCTTCTGACTTGTGTGGTAACTGTTTCCAGCAGAAATGCTGAGGGAGGCTACGAGAGCTGAGTGAGAATGTCTGGATGAGAAAGGCACTACTCCGACATATAGATATTTCCTGGTCATATCAATACTAGGCCAGACAAAGCTCTCTTCAATAGAAGACCTCAGTTGCTAGTTACCCCACATGCTACCTTTGAATTCCTAAACAGGGCTGTGATTTACTGGTGGGGGTCAGCCACAGTGTTTCCTATTCCAGGGAATTTGGTTCACTACATTAAAGTTTGATAAAGTTACCTTGACGTGTTATCAGAGATTCAATACTTGAATGAAGATTACCTGGAATGGAAACACTCCCTGCCTGTGTTTTTCTTGCTCTCTTCTCTGTAGATAAGATATTTGGTCCAATGCCTGTGTGTGCACCACTATACCCCTAGACAGGATCAACCCAGGTCAGAAGAGAGGCAGATGCAACCTGCCAAGCACAGGAAGGAAGCCATAGCCATAGGCTGAGGAGCAGAACCCACAGCTGTGCTAACTGAAGCAGATATGGCTGTGAACTAAGGTGCTGACACCTTAATAATTCCACACTCCCCCCACCATACTCCAGTAAAGCAAGGCTGCGGAAAGCTGTTAACAAATGCCTGTAACCTTTGACTCAGAAAATGATGGCCCACAAAGCAAGCCTTCTTTCCAAGGAAGAAAGCAATAGGATTTTGTGACAATGAGCAGACCCACCTCCTTACTCGTCACTGCCCTTCATGTTCACAGCACAGCTGTTGCTCTCAAGGGACAGCACATACAAATGGGTCTGGAACTGAGACCATGACAAAGGCTGGAAAGAAACGTCACCAGCAGAAGCAGTCTCTGGAGGATGGCAGCCCATGGGACTGACAAGGTTATTGCTGACAGGATGCCAGTAAACATGCTTAAGTGAAGTTGCTTGTTATGATTGAAGAAGAGGAAGACCTTATCTGGCAAGTCTCCCTGAAAAGCCCAGTTGAGGAACTTCTGAAAGCCAGGCAGAGAGGACAGAGATTGCTGCTCCACATCAGAAATAGCCAATAGCAAACTGTGAGTAATCCCAGTCTGGCAAGCATTCAGCTGAAATGGCAAGAACATAGACTTCTACTTGTTCATAAATGAAGATGGTGCTGTCTAGAAACGATGACATAAGAGCAGAGAGATCAGAAAGGAAGCGGGCAAAAAAAAAGAGGTTGAAGATTGGTACAAATCAAAGGCCTCACTGCAGGTAGGCAATGCTGCGCCTGCAGGTCCTAGGTGTTGTGGTTTAGCCCCGGCTGCAGCTAAGTGCCACACAGCCACTCGCTCACTCTCCCCAGGTGGGATGGGGGAGAGAATCAGAAAGGGAGAAGTACGAGAACTCATGGGCTGAGTCAAAGACAGTTTACAAGGTAAGGCAAAAGCTGTATGTGCAAGCAAAGCAAACCAAGGCATCCATTCGCTCCTTCCCATGGGCAGGCAGGTGTCCAGCCACTGCCAGGAGAGCAGGGCTCCTCACACGTAGTAGTTTCTTGGGAAGACAAACGCCATCACTCCCAACGTCCCCCCTTCCTCCTTCTTTACCCCAGCTTTTATTGCTGAGCATGACACACACGGCATGGGACATCCCTGTGGCCAGTCTGGGTCACCTGTCCTGGCTGTGTCCCCTCCCAGCTGCTTGTGCACCCCCAGTCTCCTCGCTGGCAGGGCAGCACCAGAAGCTGAAAAGTCCTTGGCTCTGTGTAAACGCTGCTCTGCAACAACTGAAAACATCACCACTATTTTCATCAAAAGTCCAAAACACAGCATTGTGTGAGCCTCTACGAAGAAAATTAACTCTGTCCCAGCCAAAACCATGACACTAGGTCAGATGTACAAAGTTGGTTTTTACAGCTGTGCTGATCAGTTTTGATCTTGTCATCAGTGTCCTAAAATTATATTTACTATCATGCCTGGTAACAGTCTGACAGTTCAGCCAATATTCACCATGCAGAATGTTTGGAAAAAATACCTCGTGAGGTTGCTGTTGTGCCTCACACATGGCAGTCAGTGTTGCTTCCGGATACCTTGTGACATACAGCCATGCAACCCGACTTCTAGTGATCATATATAGGTCATTAAAGTAAAAAAGAGAACATTTCATATCAGAAAAGTAGCATTAGTAAGGGTAAGAACAAGGTCTGTGAAAGTGGCAATCATATCAGACAAATAATCATTTTATTATTAGCAGGATACTTCCTAATCCATCTGCAAGCAAGAAAGTATTCTTGTAAAGTGGCAGATCAGCCACAGGAAGTGAGATGTGCCTCTACACCTACACACATTGTACAGTATATAATGTACTGTAACCTCTGTTGTGGCTGGCAATGGCATTCTGTTTTAAATGTTTTACTTAGTGGACACAGGGTGGAAAATATAGGTGTGCTGGCATCTTAAGTGTACATGCATAGGATAGAAGGCCATGTTTATTTGTGTATTTTCACATACTACTTTGTAGCCCTTAGTCTGCAGTCAAAAAGACATTTGTTCCTGTGCTATTATTTGAATGGCGTTAATTAAGTTTTTACAAGACAGTAGAGTTAATCATTCTTATGCTCACTGACTGTAAGTGTGCAAGTAAGCAAATATTTCAATAGAACACAGGGTATAACTGGAAATAGTTAATGGATCTGAGGGAGCAGAACTACATTTTGCAACAAAATATTTGTCTTTGAACTTTGGAATGGGACCAACAGACTTTTTTTTTAATGTCTGTCTAAGCCCCCAAAAAACTTTGTTCGAAATAGCCATTCTTGAGTTCAACAGTAACTTCTGAAATGCTCTTATGGGTACTAAAGTAAATCTTTCTGCCATTTGTTTCTTCCACAGCTGCATTGTTTGACTTTTGCAGGAACTGCAAGCCTTTCAGTGGCTGCAGGCATGACAATGTCTGTCATGGTGGTAGGACAGTTTGAAAGAGAAGAGCCAGTTTCAGGTCTTTGGTAAGAGTGTGAGCATGCTGAGACTAAGAGTATGTGTGTGGTTACATCACAGATGGAGTTGGTACAGTGGGTATGGCTTGGATTACATTTGTTTTGCCTGTTCTGTTTTGCTGTCTAGATCACAGTTAGAGAGGCTGATGTGAGTTTCTTCTCTTCAGGTCGCACAGTTCCCTTCTTTATTCACTAGGCAATTCTGTCAGCTCTTCTTATTTCTCTGAGAACTTCAGGATTACTGTTACAGGTTGTTAACTGAGACCTTCCCTTGGCATGAGAGATAGGAGGAAGAACCCTCAGTCTAAGAGGCTTGGAGCCCTTCTGCCCTATTGAGGGCATGGAAGGAAATGCGTTGTGAATCTCAACACAGAACCCAGCAGTGATTTAAGAGATCTTCTGTTGACTGTCCTACTCCCACTTTTTACCCTCTGTGCCCAGCATGCTTTGCTAGGTCTGATCAGTTACAGTCCCTGTAACTGATTATCTCTCCCCCTTCTATCGTACCTAGGACATTGCATCTGCAGTTTGTTGGTACCACGCAAGCAGAGGCAAGGTGTCTAGGACAGAGAGGTCAAGACAGCGGAGGCAGAGCTCAGGCTGCAATCTACCAGGGAAATTAGATTTCTCTGGCAAGTCTGGAGAAATCAGCTCTGACAGGTGCTGGCAAGACTCTGATCAGCCATCTTACATGACCAGGGCTGGACTTAATCTCAAAGGGTGCTTACAGAACCTTTTGCTCAGGGCACACCAAGGGCAGAATTTGGACACCAGCCCAAGGCTGTGGCTTGTGCCAAATGGCAGTAAGTTACATTATCAGAATATTGTCAACAAAAGCTCATTTTGAATTCCTGGTTGCTGATTCATACTGGCAAGACTTGTCCTGCCCTGTCAGACTTCAGTTAAATCAGGCTACTGGTTCAGAAGTTATAGAAAACTGGACACAACCCACATATCACATTGTATTTGTTTTCAGTGGATGCCATGCAACAAAAACCTTTCAGGAATTTAAAGTATATCTTCAAATGTATCATAGCTAAATTGCAAATTGCATTTCATGGCCCCTGGGTAAAAGAACTCCAGTGTTCCCATACGGTTGCACTCCCAGATTTTGCACTCATGAATTGTGCACTTCAGCACGAATTGCTGATACAAAGGGATGCACTGTGGGGCTTTTTCAAAGTCTTTGAACACATATATTTAAATGTAGCTAACAGAATTCCGCTTCTAAGTACAGATGCAAGTTGGAAATACAAATCATTGCAGCCTGAGATCCAAGAAGTACAGGAGAAACAGTAAGTGAATGCTAACAATAAACTAAAAAATTACAGGTATTGTGCATGTAAATTCACCATTCTTTGAAAGAAATAGAGCTATTTCTCAGCTGGGCTGAAACCCATAAGAAACACTATTAAGAAAACTGTATTATATATTGCAAATTAAAGAGCATTAAGAAAGCCTGCATATGAGACAAGGTGGAAACCCGCTGGCCTAGCAGTAGATAGTCAAATGGAAACTGAAGAAGCAGGATAGCCAAAAACAATCTAGGTAAATTTCACTTTGGCAGAAAGTGAGAGAACGTAACACACTGTAAAACAATCAAAACCCAACAAGCAACCTCATTACATTACTTCTGTTGTTGCTGCTGGAATAGGAAAAGGGCATGTGTTGGACAGGGGAAATGGCTTGCTTACGGTTAACACCCTTTAGAGGAAGGACATTTGCGTACAGTTCCAAGAACCCTAGTAAACGTGTAAATTTTGAGAGCCAAAAGAATGCAGACATCTGGCTTATTATCTGCAAACAAGTGCTACAGTATTTACATTTGACCGTTTTATTACCTGTATTCTTCAGAGTGATGAATGAGAAACTTCACTACAATTTTACTGCCTTGGATAACCTTATGGATCGCCTGTGGGAAAATAAGCTAATTCCAGGTAATAGCAGCTCCCTACCTCCACAGCTTGCTACATCTATTTGTCCATATTGTGGAATCATCAGACAGAACCATTCTTAGTGAGCTTTGCCAAAGCTGATTTTGATCAAAATTCATTTTTTTACTTGCATTTACTTGCATTTACCTCATGTCCATGTAAATGTAAACAGTGTGAGAAAAACATTATTAGGGCAATTAAGACAACACAAATGCTTTTACATTGCTTTCAACAATAGTCTGAGATGCATCAATTGGAAAATGAGATCCCTTGAAAAAGCAGAAAGTTTTGTACCCATTAGCATGTACCTAAAGGGGCCAGAGAAGCAGATCCTCAAAATGTAGCTGACTTGAGTTTCTGCAGATATCCACTGTTTAACGTTCCCCCTGTGCATTGAATTTATGATGGTAAGTATTACTATTAATTACTATTTCATCAACAAATGACAAATGTGAGCAACCTCAAATCTGAAATATTCCCAGTGGGGACTGGTAGAAGCAGGAAGAAAGCCCATTAAATGATGCTTCTTCACTAACAGGTTTGCTTCAGGTAATGCAATAACCCTTTTGTTAATCAAAAGGGGTTATCATTCACAGAAAAAAAGAAGCCTTATCTTTTGTGTCTATTTTAGGATTTGAATTGATGGGGAACCCATCAGGATATTTTTTAAATTTTGAAGATAAAGAGCAAGCAGTAAGATGGAGAAACTTGATTACACTTCTGGCCAGGAGATACATAGGTAAGTTCCAAAAAAAGGAAAAAACTCTATTATTTATTCTGTTGTAATGCTTTCTAACTACTTCAGAAAGTTCTGTGGCTTATGATCAATTCTATGACACTGGATTTCAGCACAGAGCAGGAAAAGGCCTGTGCCAGAATAGCCAACTGGACTATTGCCCCATTTTGCTGATCCATGACCGACAGCCTAAATGAGTAGTGTGTTCTGGGTGGTGTGTTTGGCCAGCCTCTGAGGACTGAATTTTAACTTCTTTATCTTATTGTGGTTGTAAACCACCAGCTTGCACTAGGACTTAATAGCTTGTATGCATCCCAAATGACAGCTTCAAATATTTCTAACAAAGCAGAAGCCTTAGCCTGGCTCTCACACAGGCTATGTGCCCTAACCTCAAAGCTACTATTCACATGACCTTACTCTGCAGTTTTGTGTGGGTGGTCCTTTCATCTTTTTAAAATATTGCTACATCCAAAATGAAAGATCATTTTGAAATTACCAAAATTGCATTTGCCTGATTATTAAAAATAGGTAATTTATACCCTGTTGTAGCTCTGGGTGCATAACCTCACATGCAGCACATGACTAATTGGTAGGATTGTCTGTACATGCACTGCAACTCACTGATAAACGAGGCCTCTTACACAGATAGGTACGGATTGGAGCATGTTGCTAAATGGAATTTTGAAACTTGGAATGAACCAGACCACCATGACTTTGACAATGTCTCTATGACAGTGAAAGGTAAGGATACTTTGGAGCACTCACTAGTGTAGTAAAGCAAGGTGTATGTATGTTGGGTGGGGAACAGTGAGAAAGCAGAGATACTGGCAAAGAAACAAGGTAGATAGAAGAGATATGGAGTGTGAAAGGTGTATCTAATCTTTTTTTGCTAAAGTGATGTTACTGACCACAGTAAGTACTCCATTCCCTGCTTGAACATCAGTGTAAATACAGGGATAGCAGAATAGGGAAAACAGAATAGGAGTCACACTATTAAGACTGTGTTCATTGTTTGGTTATAAAATAAGTTTACTAGGGGTAACAGGGTGGAGGGTGGAGTAAGAAGAAAACCATTCATTGACAGTTGCATGCTTTGGGAACCTGTCCTTACAAGACCTTTGGAAGAACCTGGTGAATGCAGCGGAGATTTTCATGTCTTCACGTGTTGTCAGTGCATAGGAAAGAGTAGCCTCAACTTGTGAGGTCCTGCCAATAAATGCAATAATAGAAAGAGTTATAGCATCTCCCCATAGTTTTAGATCAAGATTCTGTTTTGAGTTATTATTGTCACTCATACATGCATCTGCTTGGACTTCAGGGTTTCTTAACTACTATGATGCTTGCTCAGAAGGATTAAGAGCAGCCAGTCCTCTACTAAAATTTGGGGGGCCTGGGGATTCTTTCCACCCCTTTCCCAAGTCACCCATGTGCTGGAGTCTTCTGTGTCATTGCTACAATGGAACCAACTTCTTCACAGGAGAGACTGGTGTAAGGCTGGACTACATCTCTCTTCATAAGAAGGTCAGTCCAAGACTTCAATTTAAAGCTATTTTTCAATCGGTTCAGTCCAAGTTACATTTTATTCTGATTTACGATGTTGATTTGCCAGTGAGTGTACAGCCTATAGCAGGAAGCACAGCTAGCTACCTATTTTAAAGAAACTTTGAAGAAGATGGTCAGTTGCAAGAATTCAACTCAAAGGCCCATGCCTAATGTCCAGGGGGATTCAAGTCCTCTATGTCTTTTCCATTTTATATTCTGGGAGGAGCTCATACAATCAACATATGCTGTAATGGATTAGGTAAAAAATTTTAATACTTTCTGGTCCACAGCTCCTCAGGGACTCCAGGAATATATTTTCAAAATAAGTTTAGGTCTCTATGTTGTGTCTCTATGTTTACTACTATTTGCTCACTTTCACTAAGCAGATATGAAATATTGTTGCAGGGAGGTGGGCGTTCTCTTTATATCTTGCAACAAGAAGTGGAAGCAGTTGAACAAATTCAGAAGTTGTTTCCAAATTTTGCTTCAGTTCCCATATACAATGATGAAGCAGATCCTATGGTTGGATGGTCCATTCCACAGCTGTGGCGAGCTGATGTGACATATGCAGCTATGGTTGTAAAGGTAACTCTGTTCATTCACAGTCTTGTCACAGTAGGGTCTCCTGAAGCATTAATGCAGTTGCAAAAGTAGATTTACAGTCAGTTTCTAATTTTGATTATTCTGACTACTCAGAATAATAGAGATAAGAAAAATAGAGATCCCAGCTGATGTTTCCCTGAATTGTTTGTTCTCAGTAGCTTTATTTAGTTTGTATTCATTTTCTTCACCTTCCCTTAAAAAACCTGAGAACTAGCCTTCCATGTGTTGGACAATGGGTTGGGTATTGTATACAGTCTCCCAGTTAGATCCACCTGGTAAGACTATACCACACATTCTCTCTCCATGTAACACTACTGCTGTCACCTCACTTCCGTGGGATTATTTCCCAGCCTCTTCACAAGTTCATCTTTTCAGGAAACATCAGGTATAATTAAGAAGTGCTTTGAGCTCTAAGCACAAGCCCATTCTTTGGTTTTGGATAATGAGTCTCTACATGTGGTCTTATTAATTACTGCTAGTATCACTCACGATCAGAAAAGCAGAAGGAAAAGAGAATGCTCAGCTTTCCCACCTCTGGAGGAGCTGTAGTCTGGTCCCCTCTTGCCCCTGCATAGCAACAGTTCCCACTGCATGCCTGCTGTTTTGTGAGTGCAAAGCACTGATTCCCAAACACGGGAGCATGTATGTCACCCAGAAACAGGATACATGTTGTCAGCTGCACCTGTGGGACAAAGGCTTCTAGCTTCTTTAGGCTGCATACAGAAGGAGTCTTCTCCAAAGCAGCAAGTCACTGGCTGCATTGCAGGGAGTTTGTGAGAGCAAACAATAGTGTTTATAGTGACGTGGTGTTATGAAGGGATAAAAAAGACAGATCCAACAGAAAATTAACACTTTGGTAGATAGGAGCTGGAGCCCTGTGTTGTTACATGCACTTTCTTCGGGGACACAATTATGAGACCTTCTCTGTTGTCAGCCTTCTGAAGTACTGTTTGATTCTGATATCTAGGCACAATCTGGTAAACAGAAAGCTTGGGAGCTGTAACAGTTTGCAGGAGAACAGCACAGAAACCAGTGAAATACTGAGAGAGAATGTATTCCATGCTGGCACCAAATGGGTAAAATTACTCATTGAGGAACGGAATCCAGGACCAACTCCCAGACACTAGTCTAATTGGGTGCAAAGTAACTCCGGAACTGGAGAACCATTTACATTTATTTCAGATGGTAAATACAGATTACTAATCTAATATTCAAGACAGAGGAATATAATTTGTGGTTCAAGTCAGCAAGGAAACATATTAATAATTTAAGCAAGTAGCAGTCATTTCAGAGACTTTTTATTGACTAAATGTGTGGATACTTCAAATTTTCCAGTGATTAATGTATCACCTAAAAGTAGTTTCTTCAAGAGCTGTGAGGAACAGTTTAGTTCTGCATTCTTTTCTAAATGACAGACGGACAGCTCTTTCCAATATGCTGTAAAGTAAATAAAGACATCATCTGTTTGTTCAAATTTTTCTGTGGTGAAGTTCCATCTTCTCTATGATTTTGCAGGTAATCATCCAGCATCAAAACCTGCTTATTTCCAAAGCCAACAACACCATCAACTATACACTGTTGAGTAACGACAATGCCTTCTTGAGCTACTACCCGCATTACTTCACACAGCGGACTCTGACAGCACGTTTTCAGATGAACAATACAAAGCCACCTCATGTCCAGATGGTGCGGAAACCAGTGCTGACTGTCATGGGCTTGCTGGCACTGCTAGGTATAGTAATCACTGATGAGAGAGCATATCAATAACCTACCTAGAAGCTTCATGCGTGAGAGAGATTATTTCAGCCATCTCACCCTTGATAAAGGCCAGATTTCTCCTACCCCGCTGTGGTTGTTAAAAAATGAACTCTCATTTCCTCTGAGAAAATAATAGCTCAGGAGATCTTCCTGACAGTCTGTCATCTTTTTGATTTTATCTACTGCTTTGTTTATAAATTCTGCGTGCCAACCACTCCATTTTAATTGTCTGTTACTTCCCTCATGTGCCATCATTTCAGGCTGCAAATGACTTTAAGAAATCCCTACAGCTGTAAGACACATGCAGCCTAGTAAAGGGAGATCCTAATTCACTGTTACATGCTTAGACTTTGTTAGCTGAACTGCTAAGTGTAAGACCATAGTATATGAATGCTCTGCAGTGATAAAATCCACCCATAAGCCTGACTGATGCTATAGCTGGTGAAATAAGCTAGAACATAGCTCAACCTATGGATCCCTACTTTTTGACCCTTCTTGTGTCAGAAGTTGGACTGACTAGCAGTTATGCTTACAGAGTTATCACATTTTTCAAAGGAGAAAAGCAGATTTTTGCAGAAGTAAACAGCAGTGAAGGCGAAAGCACTGAAAACAGCACAGTCGGTGTCTTGGCATCTGTGCACACCCCAAGTGAGCTGCAGCCCTCAGACAGCTGGCAAGCTACTCTACTGATTTATTCAAGTGAGGATAACAGGACGTCATCCAATATCAGCACCGTCACAGTGAACGCCACCCAATTCCCCAAACTTAGAGGTAAACAAGCATCGTGTAGGCAGTTCACATAATTGATTATGAAGAAAGAACATGTGCTGAAAAACTTCTACTGAGTTTCTTTTCCTGGCAAGAGCAGGTTTCATTAACTCTCTCACTAATCTTTTGGGCACACCCAGATTTTCTGAGATATGGTGCTCTTGTAGGAAAAGCTCTTTCCACTTTGCCCCTGTCTTTAATGGCAGCTGCAAATGCTACCTTTTCAGAAAGCTATTCATCTCAGTGTCCTTGGCTGGATAATGCCAGGCAACAAATTCCCTTACCGGGATCACTCCAAGGTAGCCAACATGATGACATGATTACACAGTCGATGCAGTTGTCCAACAAATGTATGCGTAGCACCTCTGCAAAAAATAAGTGGTTATCAATTCTGGATATGGAAGTAGTAACTTGAAATTTGAACTTGAAAAATATAGGTTATAGAGCCTCCTAAGAGTGCTAACCTTATCCTCATAACTTTCCAGTGGAAGCCAGGCTCCAAAGTGCTGAAATTGCTTTTGAGAAGGTAAACTTCAACACCTTCTGCAAAATTTGTGTTGGAATTTAAATCCAATTGAAGGGTTTACTGTCTTTCATTTGTGTTCTTGTAGAGCCAGTGTATGTGACGTATTACCTGGATAACAACCAAACCAATCCCTACCTGAAGTGGAAAAAACTAGGAAGCCCTGACTTTCCTTCCCCAGAGCAGTTCCAGCAAATAAGGGATGCTGAGGTATGGCTACGTGTTTGCTTGAGGTGTTGTATGGGTAAAGTGCTTGTGAATTGGTTAATTACAGCTAAAGAGGCAAGATATCAGCTCAGGTAGTCAAAGCTTCCTTAGTCCACAGTCATGTACATGTCACATACAAGTTAAAATGGACTTGCAGCTACACAGAGAAATGTAACTCACAGACCACTGATAGCTTTATATTCATGTAATACAAGACACTAAATGTAGATCACCAGCTTCTTTGCTAGTGGCCCCAAATAAGTCACATGGCCCTGTGTGTGTTACAATGTGGGTTGCATTGCCTCACCAGACTGTTGAAAAGAAAACCCCTCAGTAACAGAAAACAGCCCCCTGAGGTGGAAACTACCCAGTGCAGGTTCAGAAGACACACGGCCTCTCCTCCTTGTATTTCTTAGGGGCTCTTGGGGAGGCCTGCAGTTTCCCCTCATCCTCACCAATTCTGATTTCACCCCAGAGGAGACTGAGGAATAAGTCCTCAGATGTCCCCACTTACTGAAAAAAGTCATGCCTAGATTACTTACTGGATGTGAGAATATGTGAGCAGCCTGTAATTTTAGCTCCTTCTCACATAATATTCAGACCCATGGGTTAAAATAAAGGAGACCACCTTTACCACCTCTGTGCTCACAGACAGTAATTGCCTTCTGACTTTGGTGTACAGTGTTGTTTCTTCTCTTCCCAGCCACTATAACTCATTATTGCTAAGGCCTATGGAATCCTGTAGGAGCCATCAAGTGTTCCTTCAGCAAGACAGCAGGAAGGTTTTAGGTCCTCTTGACCATCTTGTGAAACCTCATCCTTGTAGCTAGGAATAACTTTCACTGCACACTGGGGATCCATAGCAAAGAGGTGGGGGGACAGTTTGTAAAAACCTGAGAGCCTGAAGGGCATGCCTGAGAGGTGTGGTGGTTTTACCCTGCTGAGCAGCCGAACTTCACCACACCACTCTCTCACTCCCCCTCCTCAAGGAAGAGGGGGAAAAAATACGATAGAAAAGGTTTCAAGGGTTGAGATAAGAACAAGGAGATTGCTCACCAATTGCCATCACGGGCAAAGCAGACTCAATGTAGGGAGATTAATATAATTTATTACTATCACTAGCAGACTAGAGCAGTGAGAAACTAAAAGCAAACTACAAACACCTTCCCCCCATCCACCCTCTTCTACCTCCTCCCCCTGAGCGGTGCAGGGGAACGGGGAATGGGGGCTGCGCTCAGCCCATATCGCTGCGTCTCTGCCACTCCTTCGTGGTCACTCTCTGCCCCTGCTCCAGCGTGGGGTCCCTCCCACGGGATGCCGTCCTTCCCGAACGGGTCCTGTGTGGGCTTCCCACAGGCTGCAGCTCATCAAGAGCTGCTCCAACATGGGTCCGTACCACGGGGTCCATCCTTCAGGAGCAAACTGCTCCAGCACGGGTCCCCCACGGGTGGCAGCTCCCACCGGATCACCTGCTCCTGCGTGGGCTCCTCTCCACGGGCTGCAGCTCCAGCCCGGAGCCTGCTCCTGCGGGGGCTCTCCATGGGCTGCAGCCTCCTTCAGGCCAGATCCACCTGCTCCTCCGTGGGCTCCTCCACGGGCTGCAGCGTGGAGATCTGCTCCATGTGGTACCCCATGGGCTGCAGGGGGACAGCCTGCTCCACCATGGGCCTCACCACGGGCTGCAGGGGAACTTCTGCTCCGGCGCCTGGAGCACCTCCTGCCCTCCTTCTTCGCTGACCTTGGTGTCTGCAGGGCTGTTCCTCACTCCTCTCACCCCCAGCTGCTGTTGCGCAGCAGTTTTTTCCCTTTCTTAAATCTGCTCTCCCAGACGCACAACCAGCGTCGCTCATGGCTCAGCTCTGGCCAGCGGTGGGTCCCTTTTGGAGCCAGCTGGAGCTGGCTCTTGTCTGACATGGGGCAGCTTCTGGAATCTTCTCACAGAGGCCACCCCTGTGTTCCCCCTGCTACCAAACCCCTTACCACGTAAACCCAATACAAGAGGTTACTAAAACAGATGGATTACAGCTAGAGGGCATTGTGGTTTAGTAGTTTGTGGGATAGATAAACCCTGTATGTTTCATGAAGAGCTGGAAAACAGGGAAGACAGAAAAGAGTCTGCTAGGTTGAAGAACTTTGATGGTTGTAAACCACATATCAGCACATATTTACAACTCTACTAGAAATTTACAGCCCCAAAGTAAATACACAGTCACGTTACACTGATCTAACAGTTAGATACTAAGTTCTGTAATGTTAATGGAAGATTATTCACAAGGCCTGTCTTTGGCTCCACAGGACCCAGTGGCATCAGGCCCCTTCCCTTTTCCTGAAGGTGGCATCCTGACACTGAAGCAAGACTTTCCTGTTCCCTCAGTCTTTCTTATCCATATCTGTGCAAGACCCAGTTCTGTTCCTGATCAAGTAAGTATTGCTTTCTACCATCAGACTCACCAAATTAGAAACTGCTTCCTTCTTTAATTCTCATTAAGGAGAGCTGGACTAACATTTGGGTCTATTATTTATTAAAAGTACCATCGAACACTTAGTAAATAAACAGTTCTCTCCTTTGATAAGGAGGCTATCTAAGGCGTAATTCAAGATAAAGCATTCCACAGCAAATGATAGGAGCTATCACTGAGATAAATGTAAGTTTACCAGTGGTGGGAAAATAATAATGCAGTAATGCAATTTCTGTTCTAAAGTTATGTCATGTGCTACCAAGCTTGACAACAACCCTCCAGTTAATAATTCGTAGCTAAAAATGAAGTGAAATCATGCCTGTCCTAGATTAGACATCTGCATCTGCTTGTTCAGTCCCAAGTGATAAGCATGCTCATAGTGGTGCCCAGAGCCTCTGAAGGTCTTCTGCAAGGTTTAGAGGCTGGAGACTTTGGGTCTACAAAACCACAGAGCCAGGAATTTTGTTTTTTTCCTCAGTCTCAATGGAAAGAATGAAAGGAAAAACTCAGTAAGGTAGGATGAGCACAGAACATCTGACATTGGTTTGTACAGCTTTCTTACATGGGCATTTGTCTTTGTACAGGTGACTGGTGTTCGTTTCATCCCTCTCACAAAGGGGCAGGTTGTTGTGTTGTGGGACGACGGTTGTGTAAATTCAAAGTAAGTGCCTTTTAAAATAAAATGGGTGTAACAAAGTTACCAACACATGACTTGCTAAGTTGCCAGCAGTCGTTCAAAGTGAAACAAGTTTACTAATTAATGACTACTTGCTCCTTGAGAGATGCTAAAGTGCATTTCGCTGACAAAATGAACTGGAGGACCCCCACGCAGTATTGACAGAGATTAATTCTGACTAATTTGCTGTCTGAGCAAGAGGGTCTGCCTGCTGCTCACGAGCATCCAGTGGCATTTTTGAGGGACTTTCCTTCAGCGTAGCAGACAGGAAGATCCATGATAAAAGTTGTTATATTGACAGATGCCTAGGTGGAATTATCCATAAGGGATATAGGCTGGAAGAGACAACCTCCAGTTCCTTGCTCCAGCAAGCTATACTAGAATAGAAACTCTCTGTAGCTGAACTGTCCAAAGTGGTCCAATATACATCCAGACTTCCTCAGCAAGCACCGACACAGCTACTTTTCAGGGCAGTCTGGACACTTCAGCTTTGACAACCCCTAGTCGGGGAGTAAAAGATGCTTACCAGTTTGTGATACTACAGTACCCCATATTGCAAGTCAATCTGGGTTTTCTTCTGTGGGCTGTTGAAGCCGTGGTTCCTCCTAATACGGATATTTCATGCCATCCTGTATTTCAGAGGAATGAGTCAACTGAGTATTTCCTATTTTTGGTCTTTGTTGAAATGTCTCTGAGATTAAGGTTTGATAATTCACTGCATTACCAGTTGTGTTTACTGACTTGTCCGATTTTCTTTTCTAGATGCATAAAGACGTTTGAAGTGGAGTTCTCACCAGATGGAAAAGCCTACCAGCGGATTAATGCCAAAGACACAGTATTCACTCTCTGGGTCTACAGTCCAGGTAAGGCCAAAACACACATATCATGTAATTTGTCATGTTAATAGCTCCACTCATAAATGTGTGAAACTCCATTTAGTGACTACTGAAAATATGTAACTTGCTAGTGACGTACATTCCCATCACAAATAAGACCACATCCCTTCCTTTAGGACCTCATTCTTAGTGAAAGCCTTATCTCAAGGACAAGCATTTATTGAAAAATAGTCATGAGGACGTTATTAGGAACATTGCTACAAGTAAGTTTGTTGTCACAGAAACCAAAGTCATCCAGATGAGGGCCTGGCAAGCTCGCCGGGAGGCAAAGCAGCTCCTTTGTCTCTGTCCTTAGCTGGTGTCGAGGCATGCAAAAATGAGAACAAAAAAATATTGCTCCACATGACCAGAGCTTGGCATTGTGCTGATCCTGGCATTATGCTCTTGGCAGTTGACTCAAAGCAAGACAATGCTGAGGTTTGGGCTCAGTCCCTCTGATACTGGCCATAAGTTAGCCTAAGTGTGTGGCAAATACAGTTTGTACAGTCCCCTCCAGTGTAGGGTGGTAGGCGCTTGCAGCCTTGGTAACACTGGTTTAGCACCACTGAGTCTTGAAGTGTTAAACTGCCCAAGGATTTGGCATCAACACACAAGTAAGTGTGAGGTCACATCCACCTTTTGTGGAGGGGTTGACTGTCATGCGTTTATTGTGTTCTCAGCTGCAGCAGTGGAAGCTTGCGCTTCTGCTCTCCTCCTGGTCATCTGTCCCTGTTCCAATACCCTTTTGCACTTTGACAAGCTTAAACGATTGAGACCCCCACTTTGTCAGAACTGAAGAAGTCCTTCTGTAGGACAGTTTGTTCTAGCTATCTGAACACCTAACCAAGGAGAGACTCCTCTCTTTGCTGTTTCCTAGAGCTTTCTTTTTAGATCTGACTGCCTAAGAGCTGCAGAGCTGCCTAAGCTTTAGATGTTTCACATTAAAGGGAAGTGAGGTTCATCTTTGTCAACAGTCAAAGCTTCTCCCAGAGACTGTGGTCATATCTTCTGAAGTACAGCCTAAATGCAGTGCAAACATAGATGAAAAAGGCTGTGATGTTTTCTTTGTTTTTTTTTTCTTGTTTGTTTGTATTTGGGGCTTTTTTAACCCTAAGTGGTCTAATCCTTAATGTAACTCTGTCCAGCAAGAATTACTAATAAGCACTGTGTGTTAATAGAGCTGTGTGAAACATATACAGACCTTTCCTCAAAGTGATACTAGTAAGTTGCAATTAGAGAAGTTTTTGCCAGAAACACAAGCTCATCTTAGCCAGAGAATGGCATCAGCAGTGGACACATAATAAAGTTAAGAGCTATTATTGCAACATAAAAGCTGCACAGGTAACCAAAAGCTGTAAATCTTGGCCAAGGCAAATCTCAGAGACTGGAATTCGTTGTCATCTAGTGCTGCACATCTGGGGAACCTGCCAGATTTACTTGTTTGTTTCAAAGAGAAAAAAAGACTGCTTGAAATAAATCCCACATCTCTGCAGCCTTTATTACTAGGTATTTATTTCTTACTTATTATTTCTAGCCTTCCTTTTTTTCTTTAAGAAAAGAAAACATAAAATACTAAAGCACACACGAAAGTCAAGCAAATAGATTAGAAAAAGCATTTATATTGTTTGTGAAGTTAAAGTGTCTGCTAGTGAAGGCTGAGTTCTTTGGATTGGATCAAGGATGAAAACCAGCAGAGCTGCAGAACAGCAACTCACATACCTTTGGAGGAAGTTGTCTTGCCACTGGAGTTGAGCAGAGGATTTTCAGTCAGCCTGCATACTCCTTGTTCTGCTTCTTTGTTGATCCTGTCTGCACATAACCTGTCCCAAAGGCACAATAACAGGCAGAATTCAAGTGAGTTAGAAAAAAGGAGATTACTAGAGATGCCTTAGCCTCGTTCCAAAGGGACTGCCAGGAAAGCAGTCCTGTAACTGTACTCACACATCCTGATAAGAAGAGAGGAGGTACATGGTGCAAATAAAAAAGAGAGCTAGCGTTTGGCCCTGAGGAATTTTTAAGCATTTTTAATTAGGCAGGTATGGACACACCTACATAGGGTGCAGAACTGAATTCACTGCTTCCCCAGTCCATTCCACAAACCTACATTTTATAGGAGTATTACCTGCTCCACACCCTCCAGGCACCACAGGTGTTAGACTTTCACAGTGACCATTTCTAACCTTTTCATTTGCAGGAAGCTCAGTCTCCGGCTTTTACAGAGTGCGTGCCGTTGACTACTGGGGGAAGGCAGGCCTGTCTTCTGTTCCTGTGGAGTATGTTGAAGCTTTCAAGTGACTCTGAAGAGTGGTGCCTCATTTGTTGATTGAGTGATGTATGCTCCCTGCAGATGACAACTCCCCAGAAAAGTAAACTCCTCCCAAGCTTAGGAGGGAGTATAGAAAGGATCTGATGAAGCAAGTCGGGAATGCAAGTTAGAAGCAACTGCCCCTATTAACTCTTCAGAGCTCAAAGTGAGCATTATCGAACAGCCACAACTGACAACCCAACTGGTACGATTATTGGACTGGGATTCAGTTTGGTAACTAGGAATTGTGGGAATCAATTTTTGTTATTCTCTGTTTTACACTGAGCTAATGCCCAGGACATTTATGAAGGCCACAGACTGCAGTAGGAACAGTACTATCACTGTATTGTACAAGCGAGGACAGCAGCAAAGGAACAAGGAGGACCTGTCTGAGAGTGAACTGCCTGTTTCAGTTGCCTGGCTGTCTTGACATAACAGAGTGATGGAAGGGCACACAGCAACTGGACAGTCACATACAGATCATGAAGTGAATGGTCCCTTCTTCCCCAACAGCTGAATACTCCAGTGGGTTATTTCAGAGCACTTCCTTTGTCTTCAGATGTATGAGGTTCTTCTTCCTCTCACAGAGGGGTTTCCATGCAGCTCTTTTTGCATTTGTGGCTGTTATTTGCATTCTAGAGCTATTCCCCTTACATAGGCAGAAGAAAAAGTAGCAGCTCATCCTCAAAGGAAGAGGAAGACACAGGAAGCTCTAGCGTCCAGACTAGGCTGCCTTTTCTGCTCTGTGCATTTGCCCAAGTCACCTGCTTGCACTGTAGAGGCCATTGTGGTTGTACAGGGCTGTCAGCCACTGCCTTTTTACAGTGAAGAATCTAGCCCCAAAAACCTCTCTTAATTGCTCTCATGTAGCCTAGCTTCCTACAGCCCTTCAGGTAACATCTCTCCCCAGCATGCCTCCATTCTAGAGTATCATGCTTAGATTGTAAGGAAGCTCTGAGGCTTGGCTTTGCATGGCCAGGAAAGTTAAAATGCTAGTTAGAGTCTTTTGTATTTTCGTATTGCAGCAGAGCATGCACTTGCATTTAACAGTGGGCTGCTACTAACAACCAGCTAGGAAACTAATCAGGAACAGTTTGAGTTTCTGTGTTTCTCAAAGCATGTGCACAAGTGTGTTATTGCACCAGATAGTGAGCTACAGAACACCTCTGGCTGTCCTTGCGAATGCCAAACACTTTATATAACAGCAAAGTTCCCTGAAATTGCAGGGATGTTTTTTTACTCCCCCCTCTTCACAACTGGCGCAGTTTGAACTGTGCCTTTAAAATGCTTGTAGAAGGAAGGATAATGCCAGTGAAAACAGCTGGAGTGTTTTCCATAAGAGGAGCAACTTTGTCACACAAATAACTCCCCCACTGCTCTCTTTGCTAACATCGGCCACCTCACCAGCATAACAACAAAGCTTGTATATTTGATGAAACATTCAAGAAGCAGACAAAAAAATAAGTTTGCACAGTAGGAGAGAGCTACACTACCTCAAATGGCCTCACCTTTATGGCACAGAAAAGAAACATACAAAAAGTCGGTATATATCAGATGAGGCTTTGTGTCTCCTTATTTTCAAGGTTACTTGTTCGTGTGCTTATACTGAAAGCCTTAAAAGATCCCTTTGGTCTCAGAACTCAGATGAAATGTTTCTTGCCTCACTGCAGTTTTACTAAGGAGTGATTGTCACATCCTAATCTGCTGACTCTTCACCTGTAAAGGCTTGTACAGAGCAGAAAAAGGGCATTAGAGCCTACCTAATTTATAACTTTCCCAGTTTCAAAAAAGAATTAGTGAGAAGTTCCACCTGGATGGAGATAGTAAAAATATATTTTAAAGTTGTTATAGCTACATCTAAGTGAAGAATCAGAAAATACAGCTAAATAAATGCAGCAGTTAAGACATTGTTTTACCAGTATGAAGTGGAACTACAGAGAAAATGACTTTTAGAAATATTGAAGTATTGGTCTCTAAGAGATTTCAGAGCATCTGAAGCAGGGGAAGATATAGAAGCTTGAGAGGACAGTTAAACATGTTAGGATGTCGTATTTGTGTAGTCTTCTGCTTTACAGTTTTCCCACACTGTTCATCAGAACGTAGCAGTAGTTTTCAAACCAAGGACTGTGCACTAGTCACAGAAATTTTATTTGCAAGGGCAGACCTAAGCATATTGTAGATGCAAATAAAATCTGGTCTCTTAGGTTCAAGTCCAGGCACTTTGAAGATGTGTCACTAGCTGGCTGTTTTAGGGCTCCTGCATTAAACATCATCCAAAGTGTGGATGGCACAGTGCTTTTTTAGGTATTTTGCTGGCAATGGCAAATGTGCCTGGAAAACAGAGCTGACCAGAAATGGTGCACTGACTGTTGAGGAACAGGTTTTGAATATTCAGCAAGATTTATCTATTTCTTCTTCTTCTTCTTTGTTGCTTTGGTATAAACTTATTCCTTTAAGCAATGAGCAAGTCTAAAAATCTGCAGCAGAGGAGAGAATTTGATGTTTCTAAGCTGGAAATTTTTTCCAAACAACAAAATATAGGAGTTTTGGGCTGCTGTGGTCTTTTCTGTAATTTAATGTCTACAAAGTTTGCTATTTAGTACTTGAAACATAAGTTTTCTATAACCGTTTGTCACTGACTCTGTTTCGTAGGGCTTCCAACATTGCTTAATCCTTGAACTCTACTATTTCCTCATTTACTGGGGCAGCAGTCAGCTCTCCCTCACACTTTCAGCTTTTAGAAGTGCTGGATTTGCATAGCAGGTGGGAATGGGAGTAGCAGGTGCTTCGCGGTTCTGTAGCATCAGAACCAAGGTAAGACTGCAGAGCACTCAGGTACATCTCTTGCTGGTCAAGCAATATGAGAAAGTCTAGCTGCAACTGCACAATGAGATTGTTTGTCTGCTTTTCAACAAGCAAAAGCTTCTGAGATTGTTTTGCAACTGTTTGTTAGAATGAATACAGAGGAAAAAACTTTCAAAGTGAGGTTTTATATTGTCTAGTTCTGTATATATTGGATTTGTTACCATCCTTTGTGCTACACAATAAGATCAGTTCTTTATCTTTGACGTGAATCCTGTAAAAACAAGATCTGATCATTGTGTTCTGGAAACTGCTCAGAACTCTTATGTTGACAACTTAATCATATGAATTAAAGCTTCTGCGCTCCAGGTATAAAAGCCTGACTGGTGCAAGTTCCAACCCTATATAGAAATGAAGCATGGAGGTAGAGTGACCATAAATAATGTCAAGGCTGAAGAGGGACCTTGAATGCATAGATTGCCTCAGTTACCACAGCATGGGACACTCTTCTTTAAGCCCAAAGGAAAACTGGTCTAACACAGCATGATATCCTAGCATCACATCTCAGGACTTGCAATGTTCTTGCTGGGAGGAGGTGCACTGGCATGTGAAGGACAAAATCCTTGCAGTGTTCCTCCTGCTGTTGCACAGCTGTAGCCTTTCTGCCAGCACCAAAGGACGTTCCGAGGACAAAACAACAGTTCTTTTCATTTGTAAACAGCCTTTTCTTTCCTCTTGTTAGTGGAAAGTTTGTGCAGAACAGGAAGTTTGACTTGGGACCTATACACACACTTACAACCAGGAATAATAGCCTGGTTCTCGTCAGCCAGCTGAAACAGCAGACAGAAGTGTGTCTGCCTCTGGACATACCAAAGATCGTATGTTGAACTCAGTGGAATGAGAGAAGTGTGACTTGGAGCAGAATACACTCGTTGCTGCCTACCCCACCTTACCTAGTCTTTCACAATCCCTGCAGTCAGTGGAGAGGAATGGACATGAGCTAGTTAACTAGCTTTGGTCAGTTTATTAACTCATCAGATCATGTGTTGAGGGCCTGCATGTGGTCCTGATGGGAATGTGTTCACCCAGTTCTTCCAAGGACAAGGCAGGTTCTTGGGGCACATATAACTCTGTGGTGTGTTCTCCCAGAATCGCCACTATCCTACATACCTGGAGGCACAATCTTGCATGGCAGAGAAGGGGTTTCACTGCCTAACTCTTATGGACAGTCTATACCAAGTGCAGGAAGGATGTGCTTGGTTCTCATCTGGATCCCACTTGACTCCCATCTGCCTATATGCCTTGGTCATGCAGCTGTTGTAACTGCAGACAATTAAAAATCCCACTTCCCTAGAAATGGTAGTATTGATCTGAATGTCTTGGCCAAAGGTCAGGCTCCTTCATCTAGGAGTTGGTGTTGTCTAATCAGCTGTGACACAAGTCCTAAGTTCACAGAACTCCGCTGCAATACTTCCTCATGGGAGAGGTGGACAAATGGTGAACACTCAATCGATTCACTAACCTTGCACTTAGTCCAGCACAAAAGGCTGATACTCTTTCAACAGTCGATAGTGTCTATCTGTGTGGTTTTACTTTTGCATTGCATGCTGCTCTTCTGCTTCTGTCCTTAGCTTTAAGTTGTAGTTCACCATCTTGGTTCTCTTCAAGATAGCTATCCTAGACCTGAAGAGCAAGGAACACATTTATCCCATAGTTTCTCTGCTAGCTGAGAGGCTTAGGAGTCGTGCCTGGGAAAGCAAGCTCGAGAGACCTCCCTGCATCCTGGGGATAATGTGTCTGTCCCTGGGGAAGAGCCTTTAGTTAGTGTTTATATACTTCTTCCAACAGATACAGTGGATAGTCTTTGGTTACTGTAGATAAGATCTTGTATGTTGCAGAAGCTGTTCTATGGTGTGGTGCTCTGAAGCTCATCACTCAATATCAACCTTGTGCCGCATACCTTATCATAGACAGTCCTGAGCTGGAAGGGACCCACAAGGATCACCGAGTCCTCAGGAGTGAGGGCTACCCAGCTTGGTCTTCCCTGCATCCCTGTGTTGCTGGCAAACTGGAGGGTTCAGCATGTTGTTAGGTGTGTTCTGGTCTGGTGTCACCTCAGAGGTGAAGTTCAAGAGGATTTCTTCAGAATCTGGATAGAAATGTTGTTGGGAGAGGTATGATGCATGCCATGCTCCTGTGGGCACCCATAAGGTCCCTCACCTGGGACCTCCGCCTAAGTACCCTGTGCCCCTGGGCCACAAACCTGCTTCAGCTCAGCCCAGGCCCAGACTCCCCGGGAGCCTTGTTGCCAGTAGCTCGGCCTCCAACCAACCAGTCCTGCTGCTGGCCAAAGCCACGTCATAAGCACACCTGCGCCCTGCCCCGTGCCATGCCCTGAGCCTTGCTGCCGTCACGCACTGGATGGGCTTCCCAGGTGAAGCCCAGGCCTGCCGTGTCGCCGTGCGTTTGCCTGACAGCCAGCGCTGCCGGGGGGGCCTGGCTGTGCCACCACCTGCCCTGCTGGCCCCGCGCGATGCAGGGCAGGGACGCTGCCTGGGCTGTGCTGGAGCCACCCTTGGCTCCTGGCTCACCTTCCCGGGGAGCAGCTCCGCTCCTCCTGCTCCCCAACAGCGTGCAACAGAAAGCAGTTACACTGAAGTTTTTTAAAAACATTTATTGACAAATGCCACATTAGGTATTCCCTTGAAAATGCAGATACCAATACAGTATTGCACACAGTTTATGAAATCCCCAACGTTTTCATGTGTTTTTCAGAAAAACACACTACTCTGTACTATGAATTTCTTTTATTAGCTGAGTGGCAACTTCAAGACCAAGAGGTCTGGTTTCTGTGCTTAAGGATAGAATTAGAAGTGTACTTTTAGCAGGCCCCTGCAAAGAAAGAAAAGTAAACTTCAGTCCATGTAAGTAAATTTGCAAAGTGCTCTAACATCCTTTTAGTTTAAGACAAAATTAGGGCAAGTTGCGTCATTCTATGCCTGTCGTCCCAGCCTTTGCTAGTCCCACGCGGCCTTGAGTTTTTAGCTAAGTGAACACCTCGGCATGAGCCCACAGATACGGAGGAGCGAGGGGCAGGGATGCCCAAGCCAGCCCCATAACCTTGCGTGATGCCAGCACCTGCTCTGCCATGTCCCGTCCAGCAGTGCAGAACACGCATGCCAGGGTGGCAGTCCCCCAGTCCAGGTCCTCAGGCCTGGCTTAGTAAAGGGCCTGTCTCCAGGCAAGGCACTGGGTGTGCGAAGGGTGTGGGCGCTAAGCTGACAACAAGAGGAAACATTCCTGCCTCCAGCATAGCCCTGGAAACTTATCTGTCCACCTCAGGGACAGCAGGTGACCTGGAAGATCAGCTTCCATGGCTCCAGAAAAAAAGTGTCCTCAAAATGGGCTCTAGACATGCTTTGTTTCCATGTGTGTGGAGAGCGACTGCTGACTCCCACTGCCAGCAGGCACAGCCAGAACTGCTGCTCACATCTCCTCATCTCTGCAATTAACACAGCCCAGGACACAAATCATGGTGGAGCTAAGGAGAGCAAGGGTGCTCCTTCCTGCAGGCAGCTTTCCCTCCTCCTGGTGGACAGTGCACACACCTAAAATAAAACGCTGTTATTTGGGTGGCGAAGCCAAGCATTTCCAAGTCCAGAACACCAGGCTGTTGTGCCCCTGCCTATCTTCTAGGAAAACAAAGAGCTGCTCTTCCTTTAGTAGTGTGCCAGCGTCAGCACATGTGATTCCTACAAGGAAAACTTAATGCTGCAGAACAGGCTGTCTCCCTACCATGGACTTGGCTTTTGCAGCTATTCTCTTACTAGATATAGATATAAGATTAAAAGGTTGCCAAACAAATACAATGTGGCTTGCTATGCTTCTTCTGCACTTGCAGCAAATGCAGTCACCTCCTCTGCGAGCTGCCCGCGCTCATTTCAGCAGATGCGTGGATTAGCTTGAAGTACCTGACTGAAGCACGGGCTGGAACTGGCCAGACATGCAGATTTCTTCCTGCTTCTGGCGCACAATGCGCTGGATGGCAGGGGGCAGGCCACGGGGGTTGCGAGAGAAGATCAGTGAGTAGCCGTCATCACAGGAGCCATCCTCCTTTAGGCTGCGGCAGGCATAGGTAATGGCATAGTTATCGTAGTCGGTGTCAATCACCCAGTAGTTGTCCCCTGAAACGCCAGAGCACAATGTTTGTCACCATGGGCAAAACAGACCAAAGATGGACCGGGCCATCCAGCAGAGAGAGGTCTCACTTCAGCGCAGGGCAGGGGCAGCCTCCCAAAGCATCTAGAGTCACCCCAACCTCCACAGGTCTCCACACAGTGAGATGAAGAACTGGGACAAACATGGTGTGTCATGAGTCCTTGTGGTTCTCCACCATGGTTGGTGCAATTACACCTTTGTTTCTTATGCCACTAGTGTTAGCAGGACTAGGGACTTTTCAGGTTTTCAATGACAAAAATCCCTTTCTCTTTCTTGCCTGGGTGCATGCATGGAGACGAAGGCCACACAGATCACATTTCCTATACAAGAAGCCTCAGTAAATATGCCTCCTGGCTTCCAGCCCTGCCCAACCAAGTGCATTTTGGTGTGGCTTATCGGCCAGTACCACAAGAGCATACCTCTTCCTTATGTGTTAGCAGGCCAAGTCCTCCCCATCTCCCACAGCTGGACTCCCACAGCTACAGGCTATGCAGAGGGCACAGCTGAGGTTCAGCACAAGCAGTTTCTGCAAGGGGGACTTCAGTTAACGGCTGCATTTTGTTGAGTCCAGCTATGCCTGTCTGATGGGAACTGTGCCTCACTGCTGGAGTGTGGATTTAGGTCCACATGTCACGTCCCATTAGCTATGAGGAGTGCAAGGATATCTGACCCTCAGCACCTTTATCCTGCCCACTATGGAGCCCAGGAAGTATTGCTTCCCTAAGTTCAGCACCGCACTTGGCTTTACAAAATCTGTGTGCATTGCCCATTCTCTGATCTGCATCTTCCCTGTTCATGTGTCTGGTTACAGGGAGGGCCCGTGGGGAGTCTCCGCATCCTGCCCCTTCTGCGGAGGTGAAATGCATTGCTTGGAAAAAACATCCCCCTGCAAAAGATGCTTTGTCTCCATATGGAGCATTCTGAGCTCGCCTGTTTTTCTTGCTCACATGCTGAAACGCACAAATGCAGGCAGCGGTAAGCTATAGGCTGGCAAAGGGAGGAGGCAGGAGAAGTTCACTCACCACCACTGGACAGGTAGCTCGCCAGGCCCTGGTACGTCATGTACATTTTTGCTGGAGTGCTCGGGTCCGGCACTGTGTACTGAGCAGCCATGTCGGCACAGATGACCCAGAACCTGCAGCAAGATCAGCAGGACTGACAGTAAAACCCTGCAACGTGCGAGCAGCGGCTGGGTGCACCCCACTGCGGTAGGCGCAAGCACCAAGCCAGGTTCAGCGCAACAGCTTGGGGCACAGTCTTTCTTCATGGAAAGTCCCTGTTTGTCCCAAAGTACAGCAAGTCCGTGACCACCACCAATGCCAGTGCCTTGCTGCTGCCTCCCCTCCTCTCTGCAGTGCCACCACACTGCGTCTGGGGCCGGACTCTGACCCTCCTGCAGCTCAGCACGCTTTCTACCACCCATCTGTGCACAAGCGGACAGCCACCTAGCAAAATGATGGATGTTTTTTGACTCCGTGCTGGCAGCAGCTTGCAGAGCGAGCTGACCTGCTTTGGGGCTCATTTGGGAACGTGAGCTGCCCCCCGCAGCTGGTGGAGGCTGGGAGCTGGCTCTCCTCCTTACCCCGTCCTCCTTCTATCAGCACAGGGATGCCTGTTGCATACACGGAAACAAGCACAGCCTCTCTGCTGTCCAAACTAGTCAAAATCCTTCACACAGGCTGCGAGGACCCTGTAACTGCCTGAACCGCTAGCTCTTTGTCCATTTCCTCTAACGGCCCTTGTTTGCACCTGCTTGCTTTGAATATCATCCCTGTCTTCACAGGCTAGGGCAAGTGCTACCTGGATTTGTGAAGCAGAGGAAGGATCTTAGTTTGCTTTCTAACAAGGGATGCGCTTCCTCTTTACTCTGCATTTACAGAAATAAATTTCTGGCAGCCTTGAGGTCCCACCTGGTCTCTGAAGAGTCCTTTCAGGAATCTTCCCACCCAACTGCATGGCATACCTGCAAAGCTTCTTTGCCCTGCCTCAAATATCCTAGAATGCTGTGCTGTTAAAACTAAGGTTTGCAGCCACCTACTCTGCCCTAGTATTCATTCAGTTAGGCAGTTTTTGGTAGTTAATGCAGAACAGAATTAGTGCTAGCCTGCTGGAAGCCCCAGATTGTCTTCTCCATACCCAGAAAGCTATTTAATCCCTTTGCATGATATAATCCCTTACAGTAACCATGATTGGCAAGCAAAACTCTTAAGCTTCCTTCCATCTGTCTGTTCTTGCATCTCAGTGGTATCCAAGAGTTAACTGAATGTTTTCCTCAGAAGTCCATCCAACACCCTGTTGAAAGATCTGCAAAAGCAGTGCTCACGTACGCTCATTTCCTTCTGAACCTCTCAGTGAAATTGAAGCTGTTGTGCACTCATACGCCTGAAGGCTTTGCTAGCTCTTCTCTCAGTTGCAATTTATTTACCTAACTGCTCCATATTCAAGATTTGACTTTATAATTGAACTGGCAGTTATGCAGTAATTTTGTGATGGACCCAGACCAGAACCAGGGTCAGAACTAACTTTGGCTCAAAACTCTAACTACTAATGTACGGGCTTGATTGAGTTTTCTTTTTTGATGAAGACAACTTGGTCGTGTTGTGCACTCAGGGCAGATCACCATCTGTGTCCCCACCTCTAGTACTTCATGGCAGCTGCTAGAGCTGAAAGTCAAGAAAGCTCACCCAAAAAGCTTCACTCGGCCCTTTGAAGATGCTGTCATTGTGCCATCTTCCTCAACAGTGTATTCAGCAGAGATGTTGTCCTGAAGGAAAAGGCCTTCTGGATCCTTCTTGGCCAGGGCATACCATTTCCCTGCATACTGAAGTAGAAGGTTATTACTATCAGGATTAATCACCACAGCAAGATTAGCACAAAAGCATTTCTGTAAACATGGTGCCCTTCTAACTACCCGTTGCCTGCCTACGGAGAAAGTCTGAGTCTGCATGGGTATGTCCCACATGGGTCCTGCTATGCCGTGTGGCAAACCCTTGCCTCTGGGCCCTGAGGAATGGGTCTAGCAGCTCTGCACGTCAGAGTACATTTACTCTATCACTTGAGACATGCCTGTCACAGCGACCCGACTCTGAAAGCTTCTCCCGCCCTGGAACACCTGCTGTGAATCAGGCCAGTTCTCTGTTCCTGTTCAACACCCTGCTTTTCCATGGAAGATGCCAACTACGACACCAAAATGCAGCCACAATGACATTAGCAACCTGGCTGGAGCCACTCTGGTGGATGCCAGGGGCCGAAGTTGATCTCTGACAGTGCAAAGGGTCTACCCAGCGAAGCAGAAAGTGATACGTGTGCTATGAAGAGGAAAGGATGTGCTGGGAAGACCAGCAGTAAGGGGGTAATGAAAAGAGATTAAGAAGAAGAAAATTCCTAGAAAAAAAATTGGTTCCCTGAAAATGTAAAGCAGTATCTAGTAAAATGAAAAAAAGATCTAAACAGGTTAGTGAAAGGCAGGAAGGCCCTCAAGAGTTAACATTATCAGTGGAAATACTGAGGAAAGCAGAATTTAGCTGTGTTAAGTTTGATGCTTCAGTAAAGGTGCCAAAATCTGTCTGGCAATTTACATGCTGAGGTCTGAAACAGCATGTGTAATTTCCAAATACAGGCCCTGAGGCGAACCCTTTTTTTTAAAAAAAACAAACAAAAACCAGTGGTGTTCCCCAAACCCTCCCGCAACATGCTTGTTTCCGGCAAAGCCAATTTTGCACTGAGCAAGGGCTGCCCCCCTAAGCCTGGCCGCGGCTGGAAGCGGTGTTTGTGGGGGCCAGCACATAGGCACTGGCACACTCGTCAGGACCCTTCCGGCACCAGGTTAGCCCTGACTTCCTCCTCGGAGACAGGCAAATTAAGTGCTGTGTTTAAAACAAAAGTCCTGTACTCAGGATACCCAGCCAGACACATTTTCAGCTTGCCGTGACTCCCAGGAGTGGCCTGCAGTGGACGCAAGTCCCCCAGGGGACCCGTCTGGGTTTTGTCTCTGATAGGGATCTAAACTGTTTCATCCCTGGGACTGCTCAGAACTGAGATCTGTACTGAACTCCAGCTAACAGAAGGTTATGTCTAACTGTGTGACATCCCTTCCTTGTGAGGCCAGTTTCACCACAATGATCAGAAGGTTAAGCAGTAGCAAGACGAGCAAACTGTAGGAGTAATGTTTGAGACACTGCACACAACAGAAGTTAACATCTTGGTGAGGAACCCCTTTAGATTAACACAACCCATGACTTGGAAAACCAGTTCTTGCAGTGAAGATTCTTCATCTATACTTCTATTTACCAGATGAAGTAACCATAATTACCCTTTTTGGATCAAAATTGTCTTTCACAGAGAAAGAGTCCACTGCACAGGTCTGAGCTAGGCTGTGTTCAACAGTGGAGAAGATCGATGCCAGGAAAACATACTGTGCGTATTTCATTCTGCAAGACAAAAGCCAACGTGCGGAGTTTTATTTCATGCAGTAAATATTGATAGCTAATGCTGCACCTACAGATACATTCTCCTCATTTTAAAACTATTTTCCTCCACGCTTAGTAGAGTGCTATCTTCTGCATTGAGAAGCTTCAGTCATTGTGGAGCCTCACACCAGCCACATCTGAGCTCCAGCGGCCACTACTTTGCAAGAGAATTTTGCTTGACAGTAGTAGCACTGCAGAGCGTGATATTTTTACATTATAAATCAAGTTAGACACTGGATAAGGTTGTTAGGAATTGAAAGAAATTTGAAATCTGTTGACTTTTTGTTTTGAAAACAAGAATAATGTTTTGATGTGTTCTGGCATAGCATCGTGGGTCAGAAGGATGTTATTTCATAGTGAGCGTCCAAGTCAGTTTGAAACTAGCAAAGCTATGCTCTTTATGACCAGCTGTTGTCACTGAATCAGGCTCCTCCTAGCAAAACATATCTTAGTATTATTTACCCTTACACCATTTCCCCTACAAACAGAACAAATCACACTCAGTTTCTGGAGGCTTGATCTGCCATTGCAGCACAGCCACCAGATGGCCGTGGTTGTATTTATGAATCCCAGGGTATTCCATTCTCATCCATACCCCAGCTTATTTTTTTCTCACCCTTTGCTAAGAGAGAGTACCTGAATATGTACTCCTGCAGAGTACTTGACCCGGAATACCTGTTCTGATGCCAAGATAAACACAGTTACCTGAATCTTGCCTTCAACATCCAAGCTGAGCTACCAACCCAGGACTTCCAAACACCCAAGCAGCTACTCTGTTCCCAGCTGCTGCCATGCAAGCTGCACTTTCCTACTGCAACAGATGCTAATCTGGCCCAACTCTGCTGAAGAGAGACATACCTGTTGGGGTAGAGGTACTGGAGATCCCCGAGACTACTCTGCTTCTGTCTTTGGGCTGCAGTCAGCAGGAGAGTTTTGTGTCAATTGTGCTCCAGCTGCCTTTAAATAATGAATCTGCAAAGTCACTAATTGGTTATTTCTGCTCGTGTGCCTGACTAAAACTCTTAATCTGGATAATCCATTATGTAAAAACCAACTGTAATCCTCACACTGGTGGGTGTGTCTGCTATACTAATACAAACACAGCTTTTACGTAACGGAAAAAGCTGCCCAGAGAGCTAATAACTCTACTGGTGTGATTGTAACACACCTTTGTCTCATTGAAGTCTTTCTGCTTCTTACACGTGTTAGGAGAATAAGCACAGAGCATTAATCAGAAACTCATGGACCATACGTACTCGTCTGCATAGGCACGTGTTCATATTTCACTACTTGCATGGGGCAGATATATCATTAGTACTTCCAGTATCTGCATCATCAAATTAAGGTGATCCCTGCAAGAATAGACAGATATTATGCATTATCTGCTGAAAGCAAGTAAACAAACAAACAAAACCACACACACACACACACACAACACCAAGTGCAAAAATAAAGATTTTGCCTTCGTGTTCACATCAAAATCTTGGAGTGCCCAGTTCTCCTGTGCAGTGAAACATCTTTATACACATCCTTCGCAGGTTTTCTTGTCAGCATTTCCAGCTACATACATGTTATTAGCTCTCTCCTTCCCAAGATGTTCTTCCTAGAAGCCTTCCATGGGGATGCAATAAGGAACAAAGAGAAAAAAAAAAAAAAAAAGGAAGTCAGAAATGACTAGGGAAAAATAAAAAGGTAGCAAACAGTGCCTGCCATTCTTTCCATTTCCCAGAGTGATCAAAGAATTTCCCCAGCTGCACAGACTGTCCATGTACTCTTCCTACCCATGATCACCTGGGTAGAGATTGATAACTTCAGGCACTCATTTAGAAGTTGCCAGCACTGGTGGTTACTTCTCCCACTGGGCTGAGGGGTGCCGGGAAGCCTTGGACATCCTCACTAGGGATAACCGTAATTCTTACGGAGTAAACCCAGGGAGTCCTGAACCTCCTGGTACTGGTCAACAGTCTGGACATTGACAATGAGAGTAAAGCCTTCTGGATCTGTTGGTCTTTCTGCAGAGATCGCTTGCAATTGCTTGCCCAGGAACTCCTGAACAGAAGCATGCAACCTCACCGTGTGGCTGGTGTGTTCTAGCTTGCTTTCCAGACAGCTTGCTTAGGATTGCCTGTTATGTGGGAAAGACAGTGCTAGCTTGCTGCCAGGGGAAACTTTGGTTTGGCCTTTGTGCAGTTTCCACTTACGTTTTAGAGGGAGACGATGGTCCTTTGCATCTGCAGGTCTGAGTGACTGAGTGTACCTTGTTCTTCCTAGTGAGCAGAGTGAAATTGTCTTTCAGTGGTTGCTTTGCATGTAGACCCTTCACAAGCACATCTTACGTAAAACAAACAAACAAACAAAAAAACAAAAACAAAAAATCAGAGGCTTGCTGAGCACAGGCTTTAAAACAAAAGACTCTGCATTAAACAAAAATTGGCTTTGGAGCCAATCGTAGCCAGTGATGTGGTAGGGAAAGAGGATAGGGAGGACATGGCTAGGAGTACACCCTGGGCCTTGGGTGGTGAAGACCTTGTGCAGAAGCACTCGCTGTGGGACGTCACCTTCATGTCTCCAAACACCACCACCAGGTCTGTACTTTGTTCCTGCCCCAGAGAAGCACACACACAGGGTATTGGCAGCTGCCAATAAAATGTCTGTAGGAGCTACCAAAACACCTGCTGGAGAATTTCCCGTTGTTACAGGCAATTGCCCTTCCCACAGAATGCTGACAAAGGTATTGTCTCCTGAAAATGAGATCGAAAGGCCACGTGGTGAGCTGTGCAGCGGAACATGGTGGTGCTAAAATTGTCATGGCTTCAAAGGCATCCTGGGCAAGTTCACAGGGGAGTGACCTGCTGGGGACTGCTCCTGGCTCAGGAGCTGTCAGAGCTGCAAATCACAGGGAGACTGGGGCAGAGCTCAGTGGAGTTTCACTATATTCTTGCCCTCCTCCTTGCCCTCCTCCATGGGAGTCTGCTTTGGACACCACAGGGAGAGCAAACAGGATGGGGCTTTTCTCCTCAGCAGCGATGCAAAGGGGAGAGCTGGTGGAGCACCTGGAGATGGTCAGCTTTATGAGCAACGGCCCCTTCTTCTCTGTTTATGTCTGGGTTTATCCAGGGACACCAAGACCTGGAGATGTGAGGAGATGATGCATGCCCAGCTGCTGCAACGAGGCACCAAGTGCTTCACGTCCTGGGCAGTGTGGGTCTAGCTTGCCCTGCCTGGATGCTTGGCCTGTTTTTCTACAAAGAAGACAAATGGCTGTTTGCTGAACAAATCCTGCAGCTGCAGCTGTCTGCTCACCATATGTACGGTGCCCCAGGGATCAGTGGGGCCCCTACAGGGATTGCGCAGGGCTGGGAGCCTCCAGCACTGTGTGAAGATAATTCAGGCACAGCTCATTACCTGTGGCCTCGTGAACATGCCATGCTGCCCAACTTCAGTTTCCCTAGGACATGCTCCTTGTCTTCACATCTTGTTCACCAGAAAAAAATTACTGCATTTAGGAGTGGAAGGAAGGTCAACAGAAGGCTTTAAATGCCTCGCCACTTATGGAGTGACAGGAAGAGTAAATTCCTGAAGTGCTTTGTGAGGGTTAGGTGCCCACCAGCTTTTCAAAGGAACTTCCCCTGAAACAATCTGAGCACAGACTTGTTCTTTTCCACCCCAAAGTGGTGACTTGCGAGAGAATGAACTGCAGTGTTTTCTGTGAATTAGAAGGGCTTCAAAGCACTTATCACTTTGTCTGTTTCCAACAAAACAGATTAGTTTATGTCCCTGTGAGACATAGGTGACACTCGAAGCCATGCTTAGGTGACCACTTAATCCCTTGGAGATTATAGGCATGCTAATAATAGCTAATCACACCACAAGATTTTGGTTGGTGACCATAACATCTGTCACTCCATTATTTGCTGTTTGGAGCAAGAAGAAAACAAAATCAAACTAACCTTCATTTTTATAGTATTACGATACTTCATGCTAGGCATGGAAAAAAAAGAGGGGAAAAGCATCTAAGTATGCTCCTGGACCTGTTAGATTTGATGTAACATGAAAAGGTTCTTACAAAAACGAAGCTAAACCAGAGGGTCTGGTTATCAAAGAAGACATCCAAGAGCCTGTTCCAGGCCTGCTCATCAAAACATATTTATATATTCTTATAGAAGAGGTGCTCAGGCCAAATAAAACATATATCCAGCCTACTGGACTCAGCACAAGAGTAGATGGTAGTTTGAAAGGCATGCAGTAAAACAGGAGTGCAGACAAGATGATTAATATTGTCTTCTGCTCTATCCTATGAAATACAGAAGCAGCAGTTTTAGTTTTCCTATCCCTAACAGCCCCCCTCCTTACACCTTATTATTGCAATAAGCATTGGGTAAACTGCTCTGGGAATTACTGCAATTGCACTCCCGGCTCAGATTTAGCAACATGTGCTAGCTCAGCAGCCGATGGCACAGTCTGAGATCTCTAAATAGCCTCCTGCATCAGGCCTTAAGTTCCCTGCTGTCCAGCAGGCAATCAAGTTGTGGGCTTGTTTACCAACGTGCTGGAGAACAACTATATGCAGACGCGTTTTGAGTTGCCCTTGGCAGATGCAGTGGTGGTTATTGGACTGTGAGTCAGGAGCAGTTCCTACTGTAGCTTCAGCTCTGGTTCATGCTGTTAAGGATGCAGGGCTTTCTTCTGGGCTGTCATGCACACGTGTCCACATTGCTGGAGGACCCGTGTCCACAACCCAGGTCTGCCAAGGCCTGAGAGGACAGTGATAGTGTGCCCTACCCCCTCACCGAGGCAGCAGGCAGGAGAAATAAGGCTTCGCTGTGGTGGCAGAGCAGGTGAAGGCCATTGGCTGGGGACTTCTCAGTTTCTGTGACTCCTGCTCAGAAAAGCTGATCTTTTCCAACAAAGACAGCGGCACAATAACAATGACGGGAAAATCGCTTGAAGTTTGTTCCTCTGTGATTCAAGGGTAAGGTTCTTGGGTGTGTTGCATCATTAGATAAAAAGCAGCATTAACCACTGCCTTATGACTCTTAAGGCTCAATTTAAATACCTCACCGCTTTAAATGGCATAAACTGAAAGGCGCCTTTCCCGTCTGGAGTATGATAATGACATTCTTGCTAAACATATTAACTGGTAGTTTATAGACTAGGGACTTGTGTGCTGCTGTGCACATGACACAACCAGGCGGAGACGGAACCACGTCCCCCCAGCTCATAAGTGAAAACAGAGGGCACAGCCTCAGCTCCTCTGCTGCATGGGGTTGTTGGCCCTGGGGCTGTCCTCCTCCGTCCTGCTCATCCTGCTTGCTCTGTGTCCCTGGGCTGTGACGGATGAAGGGAAGGCGTTAAGCCCCACCACCAGTCTTCACACACCACCCACCTCAAGGAAAGGTACAGCCAGACAGAGACATTTGCTTGTTCCTTGGAGCTAGTGCAAGCTTCTTGGGACTTTAGATGAACTGTTAGGTCCATGGACCATTAGGTCCTGCTGCCCAGCAGGCAGGTGAGACCTGAATGCCTATGTGCTTCCTTTCCGAGGCTGTGTTGCAGTTGGTGTCATATTTAACATGACCATTACCTTTTTCTTCCCTCTAAATGCACTGCCTTGCTGCAACAGGCCTGGCTGGATTTTTCCACTTCGCTTGTTCTCATGCTTTAAGAGCAGAGTCTCAGTGGTGGTTTCATCAGGACCATTGCCGAGGGCTTGGCCACAAAACTGTTTGGCCTCTGTCCCAAGTCCCTCAGCCTTGGCAGCACAGAGTGAATGTAGAGCTGGCTATATCTCTCCTGACTGGGATGTGAACATGCAGGGATCTGCTGGCCAAAGCAGCAGATCAGTTTTTGTGCCATCACCTGTTTTCTGCACAGCTGTGTGGAAGATGATGGCGGCTTGATCAGTAAGCTACTGGATTTCACTCCAAGTCACAACAGATTCCCTCATGGCCTCTTGCTGCTCGGAACCAAGAGACCATCCAAGCCTAGGGCAACTTGATGAAAAAGAGACATTTTTTGACTATCCAATAAAGAAGTGGATTTGTGTATACATATACATATATATTTTTTTTCCCTAGCACTTGCTACTAACACTATTCACTACTGCATGCGTACATTTACTACTACTGGACCAGGCTATTTGCATATGTTGGCAGTTTTATCCGTTTCAGTTGCAACATCTGTTTGAAGACAAAACATTTGTGTTTTTATGTCAGTGCCCCAGCTCCTGGAGCGCAGAGGCCACTTCAGCACATGAAGCATGGACAGCCTGCATTTTCAAAGTGGATGAGGAGGGTGGCATCTGCAAACAAGCAGGGAATTAAGCTGTCTGGGCCTAAAGTCTTTGCACTTGAAGACCGTCTTAGGGTATGTTAATGGCCAGGTGTTGTTCTTTTCCTGGGGGGAGGCTGGAGGAAAGGGCTTGTCTCCTTGAGGCAAACTGCGCCTCGCCACATGTGCCATCAGGTGACAGACTGGAGCTTGTTTAATCCCCAGTGTTATTCCCAGGATGCCTCCTGGAGATGAGAGGCACAGAAGGTGTGCAAGTGTCCTTGAAGGTACAAATTATGCATGTAGCATTCTGGGTCTAGCATCTCTTCTGTTCATGAACAGAAGAAGCTTAACACCAAAAATGCAGGAATAAATCTATGGGCTGTAATGTATTGTAAAGCACAGTCTAAGGGTAGAACATGATAATACTGCAGACAGCAAGTGCTACCTCCAGATTACTCCAACAGGGTATTTACAGCTCCTTACACGGCAAGCATCTCAAGGTGCTTTACAAAAGAGACACTGCTGGCACAGAGCTTGAGCAGTTCTGGATAAGCCAGGATGTCCATGCCAGCCCTGAAGATGGATTTAAAAGCTAAAACCAGAAGCACAAATTACCAAAGCCAGGGGAATCTGTGTGTGCATGCAGCCAAAGACCATTAGTCAGGCACCGGGCCTTAGTAAGCATTAGAGGGCATAGTTTCCGTCTGCAACAGAAGGTGGAAACGGACTAAGGAGGGAAGGTTTAGGTCAGAGGACCTCTCTGTGCTCCAAGGAGAGGGCAGTTGTGAACATGAGGCTTACTGAGTCACACAGCTAGAGAATAAGCCAAAGGCTTTCACATACACCTGCATTTCAGCTTTCTATCTCTGCTTTCTCTATGGAAGCAAAGGGTGGCCTACATTATATTGCTTTGGAAAAGGGAAAATAATTGTGGTTTTTTTTTTCTTTATTTCTAAGCTATCAAAGATCATTAAATTATTACTGTTTTCATGGAGGGCTTTCTGTTTGTTTGCTTTATAATTTATACAGATGATTTTCTTTGAAGCTGCAAGACCTGAGATAGGGTAAATCTTCCATGGATGGGAAACTTCAACATTCTTACCTTGGCATGCTTCTGATCTGCTGAGGGCACTGAAGTAACAAACTGATTTATTTTACAGAGGGGTCCAGAGGTTCCAGTCAACTCTCAGGGTCCCAGCATGTTATCAACTCTGTAACCTTGCAACTGGGATACACTTGACCCAAAGACCAAGTTTATATCCACTTCAGCCTGACCAACAAGAAGGAAACATTGGGAACTGCAGTATCCCTTCAAAGAGGTAGTTACTGGTGCCCATTAAAAATCCTGTCACTATCACTGCAGCAACCTCTGCTGCAGGAAGTGAACGCTAAGCATTCCTCGGCCTGCAAGGAGAGCAGGAGTAGGAGGTGGGCAGCAGTGTGCCCAAACACCAGTCGCAACCTCTGCAGTCCCACTGTCGGAGCTACAGCCACTCCACACTCCTGTTTCCCCGGTTAATCAGAGTAGTCTGTCCTTTGAACTAAAGCCACTTGCTGCGAGAGCATGCCGGAGCCTCGCACCATCACATCATCCTGGAAAGGCATGGCCCCGAGATGCTTCCATTTTCATTATCTCAGCGTGCCATCATCCTTTCTAAATTAACCTGAACACACATTTCTCTGAGCATCTTCCCAGCCTGATTTAGTCGTCCAGGAGCTGTTGTGGTGAGAATCACACAGCATCACCTGCTCCCATCTGAGTAGCCAAAAGCAAACTCTGAAACACTCCCATTGGACCCCCGCAGCCTTGATTTCCCCCTTCCTGACAGCCCCGTTGGCAAGCAGCAGGCATCTTCATCGCCCGGATCTTCCCTGATGACAGGTCCAGTGATTTTACTCAACAGCTGGTGCCAGAAGCTTGGATGGGCGTTCTCTGCCAGCTTTTGCCCCACGGTCCTCCTGGCTCATCATCACTCTTTAGTCACTGTACTCTCCATATTGCTTCCTAAGTTTCAGTCCTTGGCTGTTTCCACAGCTTCTTATGTGCTCCTTAGCCTTTTTCTTCTTCCTTGTTATTTTGTCATCTTCTTCGTTCTTTCTTTACTCTTGAGCATAGTGTCAGTTTCTCTTCTGCATCTCTTCTCTGCTAAGCAATCCTATCTTCTGCCTTTTGTTTCCACTGTGGCCATGCTTTCCACAGACTTTTTCACTCATCTGAGATACTGCCCTCTTGTTCTCCAGACATCTGCAAACTTTGAGGTTTTCTTAGAGCCTCTTCTCTCCATCATTTCGCTGCTGACACTGCATGAGCAAACCCACTTCTGGGTAGATCTGAGCACCTGTATTGTGATATTAGTGTTCTTTATTAAAGTTTCATGTGGCCTACCATTGCATTTTCCCCAATTTCATACCCAGGGTATTTGGGGAAGGTGGTTGCACAAGAAGTTCACATGACAGAGTTTGCAAAGTGTTTGATGATCTTTTTGTTCTTCAGCTTCACAGGACATTTGACCGAGTAAGTAATGATTTTACTTAAATTTCAGTGGTTTGTTCCAAGAGCTTTGGATACAGTCATTTGATTGAAAGACAGTAGACTCTTGTAGTCTCATTGCAGAAGTTACAGTCACCATAGTATTGTAATCTTTCTTTAAACTGAGCCATTTTGCCATGAAATTAAGAGGAAGATAATCTGTGCATGCTTGTAATGGATACAGAGAACGAAGACAAGAAGTCACATCACCATGCCAGATTTGGTGGACTTAACTTCCTCAAGAGTTGCCACCTGTCCAGTCTTCTGGCATAGCAAAGATACCTTTCCTCAAAGGTCTCTCTCAAAAAAAAACAACAGCCAGAGTTGCCAAACCCCAAACTGACTTATGTGCGGGAGCATAAGGGGAGGTCTGCCAGTTTTGGAAGGCCAGGTCTTGTCCTGGAGCGCTGGGCAGTGCAGGGGTGTTCTGTCTGAGTGAAGTGCTTCCGGCACAACATCCCTTTTAGCACCAGGCAAGTGTTAAGGAAAAGAATAAACGAATACTGTCATTCATTCAGAAACTTCGCAAGATCCGGCATTTAGAGAGGGTTTTTTGTCTGTTTGCTTGTTTGTTTTTCTCTGTTTGCTCGTCTTTCCCCAGAAGGGAAATAAAACAGCAGACCGAGCCTCACG